>DWEI01004600.1:0-11548 GCA_018245875.1 Mysoria ambigua
CTCCTCCATTGACGTACACAAGTGATCTCTGAAGATTCTAAGTGGAAAAGATATAAATAAATAAAATAAATAAATAATAGTACTTGAAAAAAATACGACTCTATTTTAAAAGCTGTCAGATTTGCTAATGACACTATAGAACACGCGCAAAGCGCTACCTTTTACGTCGTAAATTTTTCAAACGCTTGTATGCCTTCGTAGATTTATCATAATTGTGAAAATAAAAGTCAGTTGCAAGCTTTTAAGGCTTTTAAATTATGCTTATATTATACATGTTTATTTTTCTATAATAATAATATGAAGATATCGATTATCGCAAATAATCGAAATGTGATGCGCCATAGACGACCGCTTTAACCGCGCAAAAAGACGTGCAAAGACGTCCCATTTAAAATATTTTCTGAACGCTACTATATGTTCAAGTTGCCTTTATATCACGTTCTACGTCTACCTTCTACATCTACGTCTACGTCTACACGTTCGTAGGCGACGGTGACCATTTACGGGCGAGCGGCGACCAGAATGTCGAACGCACGGCTCGACGTTCTGGTTTCATAGACAAGAAGAAAGTCCACATCCAAATGAAGGAAATTATAAAATCTATGTACAAATTGCCTTTTGACAATCACTTTGGTTAATTTAATGAAAAATATGTTACAAATGAAACTCGTTAGAGGCTCATTGAGTATGTGAATAATATTTTCATTGCATAACTTTTTTTTACTAATTTCCTTTTTCTTTTGATTTCTGAACTTCTGAATACATTTATTTCTAATATATGTATTTTGTTTATATTTTAAAATTGTTCGGTTTGTAGCGTTTTCGTTTTTTTCTTCTTTAATGTGTGAGTATTATTATTTGGGGTAACACATTACGGTGAGGATTTAAGGTTTTGTTGTTTATTGAGCTGCCTCGTTGGCCAAGTGATTGCAAGTGCGATTACCGACCGAAGATTCTGGGTTCGATCCCCTGATCGGGTACTTCCTAGCAGATGTTCGGTGTCGGGATTTGTGCCCAATGCATGTACAGCAATAAGATCATCTATTCCATAGTAGGACATAAACGTAACTGGTGAAACGTGCGACTGGACCACATTCATTTCGAGTATTACAGGCGTTATTTTACTTCTTCTGTGTCTTTTCCGTGTGTGTAGTCTTTTTTTGCGCTACGAACTATAGATACAACGGCTGCTGGGAGGCTCGCTGAAGGAGCGCAAAGATTTGGACGTGCACAGTCAGAGAGCAGTGAGTCGAGTGCTTCCAACGGGAATCGTACAGCTACTTTCAATATGTGACTGGATTTCGAACTCAATATTTCAAAATCATTACATAATGAAATTTAAAAAAAAAAAACGAACTTTGTCTATGGTGATATCTGAACGAAGCATGGTTATTTAATGTTTCGTCTATCAACGTATTTGTTTTGTATGTGATATGAACTTAATATTGCCTTTTCGATTGCTAAGTTGAGATGACTTTATATGCACTATACGCTTAATAATATTTGTGAAGACTGACCGCGCCCAGTGTGGCTTATCTATAGTGCAGTTTGCCACTATTAATTTTAACTGTCCAGGGCTAATATTGAAATGTATGAAATGCTGATTCGATACTGACGTGATTAACCTATTAAAGAATAAAAACGATTTTGATTTGAAAATGCAGATAACAGCTGATTATGTACATATAAGCAAAGTACTAATACTCGTCTTAGCTTACATTGAATTATGATGATGATATTGAAATAATTGAGTTCAAAGTCTCTAACACTATTTTAAGTGGGCCGCCGACGAGCGCTGATTGTTCCGCCATTTTTGTCTGTCGTTAATGTTTTATTTTTGACGTTTTCAATGTTTCATGTGATTAATTTTCTACCTATAAATGTATTATATTTTAAGTCACCCTCTCAAACTTTTTTATTATTAATGTATAATTTATTTTTTAAAACTAATGTTTAATTGATATTTTTTTTATAAATTCTCTACTTTGTACAGAATAATATAAATTTATGCGTAAATTTTTCACAGCTCTTGCATATATTATTCATTTAATCGGTGTACTTATTATAATATATGCTCACATCACACTCTAACGTTATAGCTGCTTTCTTTAGTCGCTTCGAGTGCCCAGAAGAACAAGGTGCTATCTGAAAAGAACTCTAAGCCGTCCATTGTAAGTTCAAAATGCAATGTGCGCGTTGATAATGCCAAAATATTGTGTTCTAAACATAAAAACAGTGTGTTACAAACGGGATGTATGCCGCGAGTTTGTCTTTGCCGTTTCTTCGTGCTTGGAAAATCCTTCGCTGTGCTAAATTTTGTATATATAATATATAACACAGAATAAAAATAACATTCTTAAACGTTTATTAAGGAAATAAATGTTCTCGTGTTTATTGTATCTATGTTTGTTCTTTTCATGTTTTGAATCAATTGTGCATATTGATGTGTGTATAACGATTTCGTTTAATAAAAAAACCTAGAGATTATTTTTTAATTAAACTATTATTTTTTTATTATTTAACCTTATTATACTTTGCTAGTTGAGAACAAATAAAATATTTGAATATGTTCAGGTTTCTTACAAATTTAACTTTTTTATTAAATTTAATTTAAATTTAAAAAATCCCTAACCATTGCAAATCGTTATTTATTCATTTGTCGATTTCCTATTAATGCGTTATATTAAACTCGATTTTTGTAAATGTAATAAACAATTATACTTCACGGTTTTTTCATGCATATTTTTGTTTTATTCGCATAGATCTTTAGGTTCACTAACAAGTTGTAATGTTTTAATTATAACCTTAACGAGAGTAAACTACACTTATTTATCAAGACGCAAAGGAACGTGAGCTTTTCTCCACGTAGAGGCCTTTCGTTGTCGGAGAACATCCCGCCACTAACTTAGACGTGGATGTCTCCAACACCAGCGCTTGATATCGCTTTCTCCAAACCGGAGTCAATGAGTCTCTATGAATAACTACACTAACCTAATAACTAAAACTATTAGAACTGACAACTTTAAATAAACGAATCCTTGCTGAAGTCGTATTCGAGGTTGGTTACACCCGTTGTGACGGCAACACTCGTGTTTGCTGCATGTTCGTTTGTCTGTTACCTTCTACAAAGAAGAGAGGTCCAGTAAGTGTCTAGTAACTGTTCATAATAATAAAGAATTTCACACAATGACATAAGCTGCAAGTAATCCAAATTGTCAAAAGCCTCCAATTTTTTTTTTTTGGGAACGAACCACGGATCCTGCTGCATATCAGTATGATCCAATAAAGCCTTAACAAAGCTTTCTAAAATTGCGTCTAATCCATCAACCAGCCGTCCATTGAACAAGGTTATAATTTTCAAATTCACGAGGAAGAAATTCGCGTTTCAGATGGAAAAGATCTTCAGTTACGCGTGGAAGGGGAAGCGAGGCATACAGGACGGAGAGGCGGACGGCGAAGGGAGTCCCGGCAGGGAGGGCGCGCCGCAGGAGGCGTACATCAACGACGACCAGGGCCTGCAGAGGCGGCACAGCGTCGACACGCTGCTGCAGGTAGGAGGTATCAGCAAGAGAACAGTTGGAGGTGAAGAAAGTGACTCAGAACTAGTCTTGTATGGATCAGAAAATATGCACACCGTACACAAATTAGCAAACGGCTCATGTGTTTTCATCAAACATCGTTTGGACATTTTTGGTCTTTTTTAGTCCAGACAATTATAATGTTAGGTCATGAAGTGTTCCTAAGTACAATACTTGATCTTAGTGGCATGTATTCAGGATCTGATGTTTAAATGTTTGTGTTATTTTACCTTTGTTATTTTCATCGTTCATGCCAGTGTGCACGAGGCTGTACGGGATTTTTTCGAATCCATGTAACTCTGTTCCAGGTTCACTTCTTCGGTAAGAAGGGAACGAACGATCTGAAATTCGAAGGCTTCAAGCAATTCATGGAGAACTTGCAGACTGAGGTGCTCGAACTGGAGTTTAACGAATTTTCCAAAGGCAAGTGTGTCATAACGCTAGCATCCATCGAAAAATACGCCAAACGTACTAAAGCAAAGGGTGAAAAGGACAGAAGCAATAATGAGCGACAAATGAAAATATTTTTTAACATTACAAATATTTAGGAACCAATTTTTTTCTTCTTAAACGTCATGTTGAGTTTTCTACAATTGTCTTATATTATTTTAGTTAGTAGAGTTTCGCGAAGGGAAATCAGTGAAATAACATTAAAAACCTTCCCAGGGCACGAAACGATTTCCGAGGTGGACTTCGCGAAGATCCTGCTCCGGTACACGTACCTGGACACGGACGAGTACGACATGTACCTGGACCGGCTGCTGGACCGCGTGCGCGATGAGCGGGGCATCACCTTCGACGAGTTCAAGACCTTCTGCCAGTTCCTCAACAACCTCGAGGACTTCACCATCGCGATGCGCATGTACACGCTCGCAGATCATCCCATCTCGAAAGGTAATGTAATCGATGTTCTCGAAGTTTCCGCCCGATACTTTATATTAATAAAGAGCTATGTTCCCGAACCTTTAACAGACCATATCCCATAATAACCACAGGTGCTATGATATATAGTTGTCTTATTTGTGCGTGTGTGTAAAACGGCGGTACTGATTTGGATGAAAACACAAATATGTGGCACAAAACATGAACCAAATTTTTGCAAGTGGGTAATTTATCGTCATTTAGAGAAATGACATACCATGTGGTCATACCACACCTTAGTGGTTTGAAATTGAATCTCTCATTTAATAGGCTTGAGTTCAAATCCTGCTGCGCGCCGTTTCGCAAAATATTCGTTTCAAAATTAAATATAACCAGCTATAACGGTGAAAGACACCATCGTGAGAAAACGTGCATACCTTAGGATTGGTAAGAAAACGTTAGGTGTGTCAACCCGCACTCGGGCGGACTAAGAGACTAAGATCTCAGCGCTGTAACGCTCACCCCGAGAGGAGAGCTGCGGGAGACGCAGGGACTGAGCGCCGGCGGCCCGCAGACGAGTTCCACCGCGCGGTGAAGATCTGCACCGGCATCGCGCAGTCGGCGCACCTCGTGCGCACCGTGTTCGCCATCTTCGACGCGGACGGCGACGGGCTGCTCAGCTACAAGGAGTTCATCGCCATCATGAAGGACCGCCTGCACCGCGGCTTCAAGGTGCGTCGGCGAGGCGAGCGCGAGAGCGTCGTGTGCGTGTCGCGCGGCGAGTGCGACTGACGATCGGGAGCTCCCGGGTTCGATTCCCGGGTCGGACACTACAAACTTTTCCAATTAAATTCTCTAGTACTGATTCGGGGCCTGGCTATGTACCCGATGCATGGCAGTAGGCACACCGCATATTCCATAGTAGGACGCAAATGTAACTGGTGAAACGTGAGAGTGTTTTGCATTCCTCTGCCTACCTCTTCGGGGATTATAGACGTGATGTTACGTTTAAACCCAATGGCTCATAGCTCTAATGGCTAAAATCGGTAATGGGAATGTTAGCACCGCGTCCTGACGTCGGTATATCTGCTGAGGCGGCACAGATACATGTAGCGACGGCCCCGTCGCTCGGGAGCCTCGCATCGATTGTTCTGATTTCCGTTTTCCCCTGCAGTCCTACGCGAAGAACGAAGGTTGGGAGGCGTTCAAGACGTGCGTGAAGCAGGAAATGAAGAGCGCAGTGTAATGCTGATGTTACTTTCTGAATTTCATATAGCCAAAGTATTGCCATATCATCGCTCATAGCTCGCACTAGCTGAAATAATTTATCGCAAACTTGCACACAAAGATCTCTCTAAGACCTCATTTTTCAGCGTTTTCACGTAAGTATTTTATAAATGTTCGTTATTAATTAAAGAAATGTCTTCCGATATTTTTTGACAGTACCGGTATGTATTTTTAAGACTAAAGGCACAGTGTTTATTTATGTGATTATATCATTCACTTGTGTCCGTCTTTGTACTTAACAAGAGCAAACTTAATGCCAAATAAGAATGTCCACTAGTTAATCAAGGTTATTGTGAGAACCGTGTCTAAAGAACTATAATACAACACCAGTTATAACTACAACTTAGTTATAAAAGGCGGGAAACATATTTGTCACCCGTCACATTGACAACTTTAACTTTTCATTTGTTACAATTGTATGTCAGATAATTGAGTTCGTCATATAAAAAAATTAAAAAAAAATTGTGAAAATTTGCTTTTCTTTATTTCCATCACTAAATAAATGTTTCAATTGGACTTATATTATAAATCATTATTTGACATTAAATTATTATTGTTTCAATACGATATTTAATTAATCTCATTAGTTATATAATGTTTTCCTCATATATGTATGCAGTGTTGCCAGCAAAATTATTTTTAAATATAATAGTCGTGTAAGACTTTTTGCCAAGGTTGTTTTTGAAGTGAGATTATTAAATTGTTTTAATTTAACTGAATTAGTCCATTAATTTATGTGTTTCCATTATTTTTTTAATTTTATTAATCGTTTCATTATTGAACTGCCGATGCTATCAGATGATTAATTACTAACATTTGCGTTTTACAAATATTATCACAATTACCTAACTTATTGTTATGTTAAGTATATATTTAGAGTGGATGTTAATAAAATACTATTAATTGTCTATTACTTTTGTATGACTAAAATATTCTTGATTCATTGAATCAGCATTAATTTTCCTGTTAAAAAATCATTTGATTTTATAAAATATACAACTCATACATTTTTTAAACATCTTTCCTAATAATATTTAATATCTTCAAACATATTTCACCAAGTTTGTATAAATATATTAAGCACGTGTTCTTAATATTTACATACTGTTTGTTAGTTATTAATTAATAAATGTTCGTCGGTGTCCCCTACATATTTAATTGTTAAATAAGAGTAGGTACCGCTTCGAGGGCGCTATTAATAACATGACTTGTACAGGGCGATACCGAAATATCAAACATAAAACCAATATATTTAAGTCAATTTAAGTACAGCAAATTCATTTCACAAACTCCGCTTTAACGAATTAACATTTAACTCTTATAGTACTTAACCAATGAAAAGAAAAACTATCATGATAAAGTTTAAAATTAATTATTATTATAATGTCATTTTTATTAGTTTAGAAATAATGATAATTATTATCCTTATAAATCACTATCCCCGACGAAGCGGTGCAAAAGTTGTAATCTGTGCTTGTGCGCTAACCCCTCGGCGTATACTAATTTATTTGTGTTTTTCAAAGATCTACTAACAAAGGAAACAATGTTTACTAGTCATTTAAATGTAAGCTTAGCTCAAATACAATATTGTTGTGTTTTTGATCATTATGTAACGTGGAAATCTCAGCAAAATTGTCTCTTTAATAAACGCTAGAAAGCTGTGTTAAGATGTATTTTTGTCTTGTTCCCGCTCAGCGCAACAGAATGCACGAAAATGTATAGAGATTATAAATAGGAAATGCTGATACAAAATTAGATTCTAATCTCACATGTTATCTTATGTAAAAAAACGTCACACCTATAATCCGCGAAGAGGTAGGCGGAGAAATCAATAGATGTGCCCGACATAAAGCAATATAGGACTCACCACCTATTTCGTAGTGGAACGAAAACGTAACTGGTGAAAGGTGGTGGTGTTCTGCATTCCTCTGCCTATCTCTTCGAGGATCTCAGGCGTGATGTTATGTTTACGTGCATACTTATTAAATAAATCCCAATACGGAAAATGACTATTGAAGCGCTAGTTGCCTGAAAGAACGGTAAAGCATGCTACCTGTTAAATGCAGTCGTAAAGATAAACATCAGGAACATACGATGAAGTACAACAAATATTGTGAGTCTTTTGCGAGAAGTCAACACAATATAATAATAGGATAAAATTGAAAATCGCTTTGTTTTATTAAATGTTTAAAATATATGCGGTTGTTTTATTTAATAAGAGAAATTATATTACATTGTAATTATGATTATATGTATAAACGCTGAAAATTACACAACTTATTAATACGTTTATTTAAATATGAATGAGGTTAACAAACAAATAAAATACCAACAAACAAATAAAATGCCAACCAAACATTTCCCACAACTTTATTCACAATACATATTTTACACAAATAAATAAATCGCCTACTCCCGTGCAGAGGTCAACGACACGCTCACAACTGAAGGGTCCGTGTGTCCGGCTCTACGGCTGCGCAGAGCCTCCTCGGCAGACCGCGGCACTGGGGCGCTCCGGAGCGGGCGCGCGCCGCCGCCCGGCAGCCCGGACAGTGCAGTGCACGAACACTGTTCGCGGCGCGCGAGCGAGCCTACATCGCTCTGTTGTCATATCGACGGGTGAAAGGCTGGCTACTTGTTTCGGGCGATATCTTTCGACTATTTTACTGTTTGGTCTGCTAAATGGACCCAACAATAAAATATATTGTTAAACATTGTAAATCATCAAGAACATTGACCAATAATTTCTAAACATAAAATACACTTATGTTAATTAGGTTAACGACGTATGTACCATAAAGAAACAATACAATAATTTCTCGAACATTCTCGAACAAATAGAAATGAAGTGTCTCTAACAAATGATTTGTCTTTCTCCCTTTGACATATCAGCAGGTTACTTACGGTGAACAAAGACACAGGTACACGCAGACAGACAAAAATAAAACAGAAAAAATATGGACGGAAAGCAAATAAATCACGAGCATGCATTTTGTACGTGAATTTTACACATTCATTGATAAATAATATATTTTTATTGCTAATTAATATTCAAACTTGTCTCGATTCGTAAAAGCTTCAATGATATTAGTTACATATATTTTGAGAAAATCAATTTTGATGTGAATATGGACCATAAACTTTAGTACAATATAAAATATATCCGACTTTGGGATCAATCTTTTTTTATAAAATATGTGACAAAAAATGGTGTTCAAATATAATATATATTTAACATTTATGAAGTGTATAATGACGGCTCAGTCGCGGCCGGCGGCGACCGGCCTCCGCACCGAGTAGCTGTCGCCGTCTGCACGCTTGTGCGAGCCGGCGCTGTCGACGCGGACCGCGCGCGCAATAATATATCCTATGCAATATATGCTCTATACAGTTTGTCATCTATATCATATTTCTTTCATTTCTTAGTCAAATCGGATTTCTCAAAAATATTATCATCATATTTACACAACACGAGAGAACAGCACTAACTAGCGCGCCGGAGCGGGCGCGCGGCTCGGCTCAGCAACACCGCTGCCCACGCACTGAAGTCAACTCTATTACCGAGGGATGTAAACATTACCGGTGAAGCACAGGAGCTACTACAACTCCATGCCTACGTCTTCAGGAATTATAAGCGTGATGTTACGTATTTTATATTCGATTTACATAATCTTAGTACCAGGTGTCTGTATACTGTCTATTGGAGATGTCGTCATAGATATCCATGTAAACTATACGATAGAAACTAGTGAAATGTTACGTTTAATACTATAAAAACTTAATTATGTTGCACAGAAAATTATGTAAAACTTGGTAGTGCAAACGAGTTCAAAATACAGCACAGAGAATGGATGAGTTAAAACACATTTCAAATTAAATTATAAACCACGCAAGGTATGTTTAAAACAAACATCTTTATACGAAAGACGTTCACAAGTATTACCAAGCTGGTGATAAAACAACATTGTAAAAATCAAACATC
Source organism: Mysoria ambigua (assembly GCA_018245875.1). Classification (NCBI taxonomy): domain Eukaryota; kingdom Metazoa; phylum Arthropoda; class Insecta; order Lepidoptera; family Hesperiidae; genus Mysoria; species Mysoria ambigua. Next base: position 9,709 of record DWEI01004600.1, read on the forward strand.
CCATCGCACAGCTCGAGGGACCGCCCAAGTATTGCGTAACGCAATTGTTGATGATTCCTGAACCCCCCCCCCCCTTCCCTCTACCTCGCATGTAACGCGCCGTAACATTTAACATCTAAATGACCATTTTTATCTGAAAGTCACAAATTAGTCGAGCCAAATATCGGTAGCTACTAAAATACCTTTGTTTGCGGAAGCAATAAATGACCAACAGATTACAGACGCAATAGAATGCATCGTAACGTTTTAAAAGACCAAATAGGGTTACGTAATACTTGGTTACTAACTCGAACCCCACGTTTTCGCAGACCGCTCAAATTTTATTCGAAACTCCAACTGTTACTGAACACGACACACCACCGAGCTCTACCGTCGCTAGGACACCTAATACAAATTCACAACGACAGGAGTCTTGACGCCTCTCAGCCGCTAATCGCAAGCACTCAATGTTCCATCCCTCTCTATCGTACACCGAATGGTACAGTTCAAACGAGACAGAACATTAAGTCGAAAACACTTACTGTCATAATGACTAAATAACGCAACAAGTCTTGAACAGGGCGACAGTATCGGAGACAACATGCGACACCCAGCGGCATCTCAGCAGCCGGGCGCGGAGACCAGGCGCAGGGTCTCGCCCAGCGCCGTGGCCGCCGTGAGCCGGTGCCGCAGCACGAACGCGGCCAGCACGCGCGCCACCTGCGGACAGAGCCAAACAAACGAAGACGTTACAGTTCACTCCAGTACAAAATACTTTAAATGCTACATCATTTATTCAAATAAACACACAACTCCAGGAATCTGTTTAAAAATTTTCACCTTTTTTCATTTTATTGTCAAAACAGACATTACTTTCTGATGCCTGCTCCAAAGAAAAAAGTATTTGTGTGAAAATTTATTGTTAAACAAAGTGCTAATGTTTGTGAAGGGATCATACCTCTCCGGGGGTGTCCTCGTGAACAGCGTGGCCACACCGAGTCAACACTTGCATCTGAAATTTGCCTGAAAAAATTCAAACTCGTCAATGGCAACACCACCATGTGATGTTCGTTTTTGAATTTCTGCTAAAAAAAAGCTGTTTGTTAACGCAACTTAGGCCTTCAAATACAATTATTCCCCAGAATTTACACTTTAATTTATTTTTAATGGTGATTTTAGAATTGAAATAGTATTTTTATTTGATGGCTGAGCCATAGATGTAATTAGTCATTAAATGTGACCTCATCTATGAATTCACATAATATTTGATAAACCTCCAATAGGAAACGAGAGAAATCTGCCAAGTCTGTGGCAAGTGGAAATACTTAATCACAGTCAACCCCCACCCTGGGAGAACGGGTGTGCAAGTATGTATACATGTGGCTACCTTGCATCTGTCCCACGGTGAGCTCCCGGTCCAGGCCCTCGATGGACGCCAGCAGCAGCAGCCGCGGGGCGCGTGTGGAGAGGAAGGCGGACGACAGCCCCCGGAACCAGCCCGCCCAGTGGCTCTCTGTGCGCGACAGATCCACGCGCCACTTGTACCTGACAAATGCAAATTGCATTTATTCAAAATTGATTCATTAGAACACTTTTAGTATGTCAAAATGTAACTACCAATTGAAATAAACACAAGCATTTCTCTGAATCTGGAGTAGGAGGCGATCCTATTGACACACATCAAGCACAGGTTGACACTCGGGGTGACTGTTTACTTGACATTCTGGGAAATGAACCGTGAATCTCTCGCTCAGCCTTTTGCAACAACACAATTAAAAACACTGTTTATTTATTTATTTATTTATTAGATAATCCAACAGCCTAATATAAAAATTATAGTTAAACATAAAATAAAAAGAAA
>DWEI01004601.1:0-11548 GCA_018245875.1 Mysoria ambigua
ATATTTTATTATGGGCTAAAAATAAGTAAACAATATATTATCTAGTATATAACTATTATAATTATTTAACAGAAGATGTAGTTTGGGGTGTATCTAAATATCAAAATACAAGGCATTGAGATACGCGTAATCCAAGTCAATGGTGAGGTCCAGTAGAAAGGTGAATACAAAGGTTTCCAAGACTAACATCTTAGGACGCATTTGCGCTTTCCATCAGACAGGATCGCGGCCGAGCTCTCCTATCATATAGAAATCTCAAGTACATTACAAGCTTTGTATAGCAGTTATAAGATCACTCAACTTGATAGATTATATCCTAATAACCATTAAGGATCTTATAAGGCTTTAATTTTGATAAATAATAATAAACGCAACTATGGAAACAGTCTGAAAATATTCGCAGCAATGTTCAGAGCTCCTTAGAATAACGAGGGATTTCCAAACAATAAAAGTAACATAATATTTTCTTTATTATTTAACAAATAAGTTGTTTATTCATTCAATTCAATTTATGTGCATACCTTAATAATACACATGGGTAACCGGATAATTAAAAAAGGAATAAACTAAAAAAATGCTTAATTATGCCACTGTATGAAGAATTTAAATTTGATTAACGTCATCGTCGCCCGGGAACGGAATACGAATAACAATTAGCTGTACTTCCTGTTAATAAAACTCGATTCACGCATTTTGTAACTGTATTTGCTATAAAGCTATATTTTTATTTGGTAATATTTGATGATAAGGGTTTTTTTTTAAATAAAACGACTCGCGGAGCAGAACAAATTCGGGTGTTATTTAAAATAAAAGTTCACCATATTGTAATTAAGTCTATTTTTATATTTCAAATGTTTAAAGGCAAAACGATGCTCGAGTGCCATCATAATAAAATGAAAATGCAAAAATAGATGCTATTCAAATGTATTAAAGTTCTATTTTAAATATCATCAAAATCTAATTTGCTCTTCGAGAATTGTATCTGAGAGATCCATTTAAAAGTACTCTAACACGCTACGAAACACGACGCGAGAATTCGTTTGCATATTGTAATTGTAAATCGATAATAATTTATGTCATGTATTTTCTCTCGAACAACTCGAATTTTATATGAAATGTAATTATATTGTTCGTTCACAGTGTGTGGGCACGATTTATAATGTGTAATTAGTTGATCCGCATTCCTCTGCCTAACCTTTCGGGGATTACAGGCGTGAAGTTACGTTTAATTAGTTGATCCTAAATCGAATATTCATACTTGAAGCTTTGTTCCTCAGTTTATTGTTATGCATATAATACAGATATTGGAACAGCATAGTATATAAAGGTAGTATTCGCAGAATAGGTATATGTATAAAGGTAATAACGAGTAGTCTGTATGTGTGACAGTTTGTAAGTTTCGCATTAGATTATAACATGTAAATTTTATAATGTTACCTATATTATAGTAAGTATCAATGTTACCTGAAAGCAATGTATAAGGTATTGTACGGCAGCATCGATTGTGATGCAAATATAATGACGCGTACGATCGCGTTGTGATAGACGCGGTCGACGCGTTGCGACACTGTTTACAAGCTGACGCGGCGGATATGTTTGTGCAAAGAGTAATTTAAAATTCAGAGTGGTTCAGTCGCGTCAGCGTCGAGCCTCTCATTATTACCTTAGTCTGAATATACATCCATACAGATACGGGCGGCGGGTTCACGCCGACACATAATTTTATTATACGCAAGATAATACTTGTATATACATATCCATGCAATTTAATATTCCTATACGCCAATTATGAATATTGCGTTAATTTTGGCAAGGCAAACGTGAACGTGTTACTTTGTGCTTGTCTGACCTATTTTAAGTGGAACGTATCCTGAACTTACTTACACATCGTACAGTTCGTTAACGCGTTGTATTTGTTTTCGTTTTTCTTATCCAACGGAAGCTTTTCAACAAATTCAGGTTGAATTCCCTACGAGCTGCCCATCATGCGTATAAGCTGCTTAAAATGTTTGGTTTTCCCATTTCAACAGGCAATAATTAAATAGAACAGCGTATTATTATCGTTGGCGAGTTATATTTATAACGGCCGCCCGCCCAAGAGTCCATTTGCCGCCCACTGGGTCGCAAGGGTGTCGGCCGGGGAACTGCACAGTGTTCTTGTTGTGCTTTCTTTTCGATAAATGAATAGAGTTTTCTTTTATAATGTACCTTTAGAAAAGACGTTCATTGTCCGTCGGAAATAAATTAGTTTCTACAACACTTAATATGAATGGTGTATTTCAAGCTGGATGAGATAGAATTGTTTAACTTTTTTTAAAATGCCATAAAAATATGATGAGTGTATTAGAAACATTTTATCCGCCGAATAATTAATAACAGGATAATATATGTATGTAACATATTTTAGTTACATATGTACGTATTACATATCCTTTGTTACTGATATGTAGATTTTATATTAAAGTATTCTATATTCATAATTATAACAAAACAAAAATAATTATTACAATGATATTGCAAAACGTCGCTTCCCAGTGGGTGCCGACGGACGTAATGCGACAAAATCTTAGCACCAGTTGGTTGTCTAGTCGCTAGGCTCGTAGCGTGGTGAGATGTGTAATATTATCAAAGTGTGAATCGGTTGAATATTGAGTGTACTATAGACATACATTAATATTTTGTAGTCTACTTATATTGTGAAGTTTATTTGATAAGTTATTGATACGAATTGCTTTAAGCAGAGCGTATAAAGAAACGATAAACGTTGCGTATAGCGAGACGCAGGACCCCGATACGGCGGGCCGTCCGTCGCTGTCAAGTTCAGGTTAAACTGCTATACTTCGTACTGGCTAAGTAAGTACACAAAACACGATCATGTCTAATCACTGGTACATACGGCACATTTAGTGACGGTTGGTGTGTTTGTAATATGTTGTTTGAAAGTTTAGTGCTATATCAACATCATAGTCAGCTGACCACTGCTGAACATCGGAGTCTCCAGGAGCACGCCACTGGGTTAGATCTTTGGTATATCGTCACGGCACCATATGTTCATCGCGAATTTTATTAAAGAGAAGAACCTATTATGTTCGTCGAATAAGTACAATATTAATGAGTTTCCATCTAAACTTGGCCTCCGGTCGGTAATATCCTTTACAATTTATTTCAAGTTGGTAATTTCCAATTTAAGCTACTGAGAGCCCTCTCGATTCAATTTATTGATAAATTGACAGAGTTAATGACTTAAGACATGGTTTGATAAATTTTCTAAGAATCTTAAACGTTTCCCTGTAATGTAAAATGTACACTGTAATGGATAAAAAAATCAATATCACGCGACACTGCGCCTTTTTATGATTGCTATTTTGATTAAATTATTTGGAATATTATCTTCAGTAAATTTAAGTAAAGGAAGAAAGTGTGATGCTGTAATACTTTCTATTTTATTTAAAACTGCCCTACAAATGAACACTACATAAATATTCACAACATTTCTTGTATTTATGGTTCAATTGGTACGAGCTGGATGGACCCGTTCATACGCTTAGTATACTGACAATACCATGAGACTATAGAGACAATACAATTACAATAGGACTCTAGAGTTTTTTCAAAAACATTACGGCTCTTGAAATAATTTGACGTTTCCGAACGAAAACAATTATTCAAGGTACTAGTCTCACTCTCTTTGAGTTTTTTCTCAAGGAAAATAAATATTCCCAGTGTGTAGGCTCGTCGGTTTCATTTCGTTGGTACGTTGTTTTATTACCAATACGTATGTTCGTTTCCTTCGTTCAGAAATTTAAATTTAATTATTAATTTCTTTGCTATTTATTTTTTGCCTGGGCACCGGGATAAACATCTTTTATAACTGTATATATTTAACTTCTTAAATTTAATGTATAAAACTTTTTCTAAAAACACTCTTATACGACATTTAGACACATTCGATAATAATTCATCAACATGGAAATAATAATGGCGTTTGGTTACTCTTATGATTCTGTATACCAAAGAAATATTCTCAATAATAATAGATAAAAGAATATATAAAGAAGATAATGTTTGTTTGCGTTAAAAGTATATTTACAGAAATACACAATACATGTTATATTACATGTTCTTATAGGCTGATAAAGGCGCTAAGAGTAAGCTCCTCGGAGTATTCCTGACATGTAACAGAACAAGGAATAATAACCGTAACGCTATTTTAGGATATCCCTCGCTTAAAATCGAGTCTTTATCGGATATTCATGTTAGACAGCCGTCGTTCTATTTATGTAACGGGGGAGTTTCATGTCGGATAGCTGGTGCGAGAATGTTGAACAATACTTACGACATCCAGTGAATGTGAGGCTATAGTATTTCATTTGTGAATTTTGTGTTCTGCTATTTCCTTATGTTTTTGTTAGTGCCTTTAGTATAGAATCCGTTTTTGGTACACACAGAACGCGGAAGAGAGATGGACTGTTTGAAGATTGGAAAGCCACAGAAATATGCTGAAGAAACACCCAGTGCGCCGGTGTTGTATCCGTCACAGCCGCCTTATAATCCCGATATTATTTATGAAAATATTGAAGTACTACAAGCAGATGTAGACTCCGCGTGGAGTTTCTCCTATAGTACGATGCATTATGTTGGTAACGCTAACGGAGGTGATGAACATTGTGAGCGGGGGCGTCGTTCCCTGTACGAGGGCGTCAACTGGACGCCGCCGGTGAGTGCGCAAGTATCTTAGGTCGTGTGCATCCCGGCGCACGCGACACGCCACGCACCGCGCTTACGCATTGTTGTGCCGCCATTTATATAATGTGTGTGACGCTAACGACATGCAGTGTAAATATTTTGTATACGTATGTAATATTAAAACTTCACTCCCTGAATATAAAAAGTGTTTGTTTATGTGATAAACATGTAACATTTTGAGATTAATGTGAGTTCATCGCAGAGTGCATCAGGCGCATGTACGGATTTACGGAGATCTATTTCGGCGCGCGGACGTTAACCGTATTCGTCTAAGCGCCAGTTCATTTCGAACAAAAACATGCGTGAGGTCGGCCGCGGGGGCTCGCTTGTTGCGGCAACCATAGCCACTTTGCACAGTCGGTCAGCTATAGATGCAAGGCATCGGCCAGTCAAATCACGTCCGACCACCGTGGAGGATAGAAATGCTTCGCGTTCCTTAAATGAAGCCGTATTACAAGATCGCTCGCGACGCGCTTCCGGTGGTAGTGAACGCCCACTTTCAACCGCTTCAGAAGCATCGGAACGCGATTCTGCTTCCGTCCAGTCCAGCGAGGAGCCACCCCTACACGACAGTACGTAATACACGTTTAGTGGACGAGTCACTGACGTAGCTTAGTACTGGAACACGGCCAAGCTTTAAAATAGAGGCACGTCGGTGACTAGCACTGAGTTTGTCGCGCAGTGTCGTTTACGAGGAGCCTCATGTCCGACCGCGAGTATCTCACTGAGCCCCTCGACGAGGATGAGGAGCGCTCGGCGGAGGGCTACGTGCACCCGGCCGTGCGCTCCTATATGTACTCGCCGATGGGTGAGTTAGCGTCGGCCGTGAGGCTTCTTAATAAATATGTGTAAATACGTGGTTTGATTTGTTGTTTCGTGACAGGCGGGGATTCGGACAGTCCTGATGAGGCAACGATAAAGTGTTCAACATGGACGGATCGCGCGATACCCGCTCGGGCGGATTCTTCGGACACCGAATCCACCTCTACCAGTGAAGAAGACTCTGACGGCAGAGAATATGCAACTGGAAGGAGCGATGCTGATTACCATACGTTAACACCCTGCAAAAAAGCAGACAACTCGACCCGTTGCGATGACGATTTTAAATGGATGCCTAGTGGAGAAGTGATGGATGACGCAGGTGAAGCTGACTTGATGGGGGCCCGAGCCGACGAGTATAGTTCCACAAGCTTAGACCGAAGGCGTCGGCAGTCAGGTGATCGAAATGATCGCGATAGAAAATCTAGGTCATCGATGTCCACAAAGCCACCCCAACATCCGTCCAGCGTGCGCGTGTCGCCGCGACCGCGCCGCTGTCGTAATGAGGAGACTCCACCGGACCTGCAAAGGAGATGGAACTCTTACGAACACTTTCGGTGGCCGGAGGGTGGTTGGTGGCCCCCCATGTGTTGGTGTCACGGGCCTCCCGTTCCACCGCCATGCTGTATGCACGATCGTGGCTGGCCGTCGCATCCCTCGCTGCCCCCTTTGCCCGCTAGATCGTATAATAAGGTACTATAATAGCGCTTAAAGTGATACATTGCAGATAATTCTGATTGTTTGTGGTTTTGTTTTTATTTATTTATTTATTAATCGCCGCTACTGCATTTTGCATTTAGAAAGAGAGACGTAACGTATAAGAAGCTTAAAAAACGAAGGAGCTTAATGCTAAAAAAATAATTGTTTTTTATTTGGATTGAAAACAATTGCGTGAAGCTATTTTACTAAGCACTATTGATTAAACTGATACAATGTAGATATATGCAGATACAGTTGCATATGCCTTTAATATATTCTAGTTGGTAAAGGTTTTAGGCCATTAAAAGATAACTGATACAATTATAAAATATATGATACATATTTGTTAAATAAAAGGTTACAATATGATTGTTATATAGTGCAATAGTTTCCTGAATATATCTAGGAACATCCTTCTTTATTATTTATATATATTTTTTTATTCTATAGCAGCTCATCAACATTTATAAACGATTAACGCTGGAACTCAACAAAAAGCATGTCGATGTCGCACTCGGTAGCTGCGGTGATGACGGTGTGGTGAAGCTCATGTGTTGCACGTTGCTTGCAGAATGACGCCGAGGAGCGCGTGCGACGGCTGGAGGCTGACAAGGAGAGCCTGCAGCTGCAGGTGCAGGTGCTCTCCGAGCAGATATCCGCGCAAACGGACAAGATGGCGGACCTCGAGCGCTCGCTGCTTGACGCCCGGCAGCGGCTCGACGACACCGAGCAGAGGCTGCAGAAGGTATTGCATTAAGAATTCTCCGAATTTTGAATTTGTTTTTTGTGGTCCTTCAGTGTTCACGTGGTACTCATGTTTGACGCCATAAACGTATTGTAATGTTCTCTTTACGCTTTTATTAACTGAAAATCGAGCTAAGACAATGCTTTAGTACCTATGAACAATTATCGTTACAGTAGAAGAGTATATTTAGGTTCGTGTCCATGAACTGCATCTTTCTGTAAGGGAACGTTGTGCTCGTTTGTGACTTTTGAACCTCAACTTTCTTCGTCCGGAACGATGTTTTGTATGGCTCTGTTACCTTTTGAACTGAAAATAGATGAATGTGTGCTTGTGTTTGACCGTATTCTTGACGTCGATCTATTCTTGCCTATCTCAGTGTTCGACAACGAATGAATTAATATGATATTCTCTCTTTTTATTTGACGCCTTGAATATGCCTATCGTGCTCGAAAATACCCGTTAGGCTTGGCAATAAACAGTATATGCAAGGTGGTTAGCTCTTTAGCATTCAGGGCGGCCTATATCCCAATGGAACGATTATTGAATAAACATGATTGGTGTGGGCCGTACAATTTCTAGCGCGCGCCTCGCTCGCTTCCACACACCGTTCAAACCGAACAATGCGAGGCAAATATCACGCAATCAATTCCTCATCTAACGAAGATCTGTTGCATTGTTATTATAGAATATACCGACCATTTATTAGGTCACTCGAGGCAAAGGCCGACATTCGTGTCCAACAACCCAACATATCAAATTGGCACCTCCTATTGTTTTATTAATTGCTGACAATGATAATAAGACATTTTAATTTGTTTCACTACACTACAAACATCTCGTGGGTTGCCAACCAAAACCGTTCTATTTGTAGCTATTAATTTAACGGTACAAAAGTCTGGTGGTTCTCATCTGCAATCAACGCAATTTGGCGCTGCGTACGTGGGTTAGAATAGGCCGCAGTAAAAGTGATGGTGAGTCATGGCAGGTCTGCACCGCTAATAAAATCATCGGCCTGGAGACTCGCTTCGAGGACGTTAAAATTGAAATTTTAAGGTGCATTAAAATAATGGAGATAAGATATGGTAATCATTATCCACTTACGGTGGAGCTAATAAATATCTTGGACATATAAAATATACGATACGTCTCTGCGGCAGCATTATGATGTTTTGTCTTACGGTAATTGTAGAAGGTTAGAAAACTTTCCGTAATGTTTTCTTTACTACAAATGACTGGCAATATGTATGTGCGGGGTAATAAATTTCCTGTTAGTTTGTATTTGCTTAATGTGTTAATTTTAATACCTTGTACAGTTTAAAATAGGTACGTAGGAATTGCTTAAAGGTACGTTCTTTTTGTGATTTTTAAATATGTAAAAGTTATAAATAACTGCATCGTTTAAAATTACCATACACTTGTTCTAGAATGAATTTGCATTTTTCTTGTTAGTATACTTTTTTTGTAAAACTCGGCTAAAAAACTTCTCCTTACTTTAAGCGTGTACCTCTATGCACAACAACAAAAAAATCTGTATATTTTCATTTCTTCCGGTTGATCTGATTATGGGTGTATTCTGATTTGTTATATATAAATATTAAAAATTAAATGTATTTATTTCGTAGCTGTGTGGTGCTCCCCAGCGAATTTCTTGTGTATGCAACCAATATATTTTACACCGAGTCTACTAAATTAAACGTAACATCACGCCTTTAATACTCGCCGAGGCAGGAAAAGTAGCGTAGGTAACTCCAACGTTTCACTAATATATTACCACGCAAATATTCGTACCTTTCTAGTTCATCGGAGCATTACGCAATTACGATAGCACGCTGCGCACCGCACCACATATTAGTTTTTATTACCGTACTAGCCGGCATCTGTTTAGATCGAAATTTCAGCTGTTACGAGCCTAATGAGTGTATAACATATCCGTACCGACACCGTACGTGTGTTGCGAATAAGAACAAAAATAAACATCACGAACGTTTAAGGTGCTGAGATAAACAGTCGATGCGGGACGTGTAGTGCGTTGTGTGTGTGTAATGTTCCAGCAGCCCGTCTCGTGCTCCGCAGAGGAGCTTCGTGTTGAACGGCACGAAACAGCAGTGAACGCGAACGCCGCGAACGTTAAACTCGCGATTGTTAAAGTTGCTCGGCGTCGGATAGGGCCGGCGTCTGTTTATGCGCTCGGCGAACGAATGTTTAACGTCGGTCCAAATGTGTGTTCCGGATTTATTGCTTGTTTGTTTAACATAGATATGTTTATATACCTCCTATTCCCTGAATAACTGTTGTCTTTGAATGGATTGCATAATAGGTTTCTTTACACATATTATATTAATAATAGTGACGGGTTCTGGAAAATATCTAATGTATATATGTACAATGTTCGTAGCCCCGTCGGTGAATGGTATCGCCGTAGGTTCCATTGTTAACTTTGTCGCGTCCCTTCGGGAGTACAGTTATTTGATAAGGATTTAATGCCGCCTATTGTAATGAATTATTGTTGTTTTAGTCCTTTCGAATTAAGTGTTACGTTGCCTTGTAAATATTTAGATTACACGCAAAATTGGAAAGGATTAAAATTTGGGACTTATTAAATTCTCGTATTGTATGATAAGATATATAATCTGTGCACTGTGATGGTTTTAAGGAAATGCTACAGCGGTCGTCACTGGAAACACAGAAATTGGAGCTGCTGTCGAAGCTGAGCGAGGTGCGGCTGCGCGCGGCCGAGCGCGGCGTGCTGGAGCGGTCGCCGCCGCCCGAGCCGGCGCCCGTGGCGCGCCCGGCGCCACCACGGGTAAACTGTTGCGATACGATTGTTAAATTGGAATATTAATTATTTATAAATTACGACAAGTCTCTTATAAATATTCACTAATAACAAAAGTAGTTTAAATTACATTGTGAAAAACATCGACATACATGTACAATAATATAATGATTTTTATTTTTTTAATAAATTATTATTTTCATATTTATATTCTTTTAAACGGAACCCGGTGTTGTATTAAGTTTTTACAAAAATATATCACTGTATTAATGTTGAGAATAAAAATATTGCGGTTTCTCGAGTTTTAATGTTGCCGAAACTTTGTCAAGTTATCGGTAATGGATATTTGTGGGCACGGATTTCTTTATCGTTAACAAAAGTTTTATTCCCAAAGTACTGTAACGTGTCAGGAAATTTGTACACGGGAGTTTTCGATGAAAATATTCATAGCAAACGGCAGCTGCACTCTCGTATTTATGATTCAAATTATAATATTGATAAAACAATATAATTTAATAAATAGAGATAACTCGGAATTGTCGGTTTACACGCTTTGCACCAAGTAATACATATTTAGGCATCAGATTCAAAACTCTTTATTTTGATGGATATAATTTGTCAATTCCAGATCTTCTAGAGTGGCTTCACCTGAAGATAAATTTGGTCACAAATAATGTCCTAAAATCCATGGCGATGATTAAATGTTGTATGTTTCGTGCGCCACAAAAAGTTTTCTATTTTGCTTGATTGCTAATTTCTACGTTACGCTGACTGTAGGGCAAAACGTGTTGTATCTATTATCAGATAATTACGTGTAACAGATAGAAGCTTAGATTCGACGTGATGTTACAAAAAATGAAAACCATAGAATTACAGATTAGGTTAATGTTATATTTTTAAATGAAACGGGAAACCACTTCACGATCTCACGTAATCTCCGAAGAGCTAGACAGAGGAGACACTCCTACTATTTATTATATTATTCACATTTTCGTCCCAGCGTGGAATCGGCTCACCCAGTCTATTGTCATACATCGCCATAACCATTATTAAATGACTTAATATCAATTGGGCAATAGCTAATATGTTTTTATTTTTATTTAATTAAGTTATGTACACAGAAAATAGAAAATAAAAATTGATATGATCAGTTGTGGCCTTACTTATTCCATATTGGAATATCTTCCAGTAGGCCCGCTGATGGAAAATTTATTTCATAAAGCCAATGTTATTTAGTAACCAGGTTTATAAGTTACTTGTGGAGTTTTGTTGAGTAGAATCAAATCAAATCAAATCAAATAATTCTTTATCCAAATAATCTTTTCCAATAACTTTTGAATCGTCATTTTTAATTTTTAAAAATTAAAGTTTTAAATTTATAAATTTACAAATTTACCACTGGTTCGGAAGGTGAAGCTACCGAAAAGAGCCAGCAAGAAACTCGGCGCCAATTTTTTAGAACATTTTTTAACAAAATTGTTGTCTTGAACAATAAAGATGAACAAGTTGTGTAATGGATTACATAATGTCAATATTTTTTTTTGTCATTTACAAAGTCGTCAACTTTATAATAGGCTCTATTTATTAGAAAATCTTTAACCTTTCGTTTGAGTAAGTTCAAAGAAAAGTTCAGAATTTCATTAGGGATTTTGTTATAGAAGCGAACACTCAACCCCACAGATGAACGTCGAATTTTAGCTAGGCGTGAAGTAGGAACTAATAGATTATCTCTATTTCTAGTTAGCTTATTGTGCCTGCTGCTA
>DWEI01004602.1:0-11548 GCA_018245875.1 Mysoria ambigua
ACGCCGAGTCCCTTACGGGGTAGGCAGAGAGCACGGAGTAGGTCTGTAAGGATAGAGATATTTGGCACTCCGTGCTCTCTGCCTACCCCGTTCTAATCTAGATATATATAAACCCGTGCAAGATTTTTAAATGCTTTATTAAGATTTTGTGTTTATAGAATATTTTATATTATTCTACACTATACTTCTTTTCACCTTTCAATAATAGGTAGGTATTCGTTAAAAGTAACAGTATAAGACTTCATGACCTATAAAAACCTTCATAAAAAATGATCGTTCATCCTACGGTCGACAATAGAACGAGCCAGAGTTACCAGCTTTTTATTAATTTTGAGAGACATCGCTACGAATTTCTTACGTTTTCTTTCTGTTCCTCGAAACCGAGACGCGGAGTGCCTGGCTCCCAGCTGGGTCCCCACACGACAGCCTTAAGTTTGTGCTCCAAGGTGGTGAGGCGACGGAATTTCTCTACCACGTACCCTGTGTAGAAACTCTGAAATAAGAAGAATGGTATATGAAATAAATTAAAAAGATTGAATAAGAAAAATGAAAATAGAATATTTACGCGAATGAAAAACATATTTGAATCATTCATTAAAAAAAATAACTTTTCTAGGTCCTATTATTACTATCAAAAGATTTTCTACGGAATCTTGGTTCACCAAAACAAGATTAAAAGGCGATTAACATAATTCATCTACTTAACAACCAATTCCAAGAGCTATAGCATAAATTAATGCTGCATCACATATGTAATCCAATTCAGATTTAAGCGGTGCCGTATTTCCGATTCGAATTTTAACGCTCTTACTTCTTTTTTGTAATCCTCGAAATATACAGGTACTAAAGCTTTTTGGGCCGATATATTTGTGTTTCTTAATGAGACCAGATGTTGGTGTCGACGGGCATGCTAGCTCTAATAAACCAAATATAAAATGATTTCGCCATTTATTTACGTCTATAATATCGGCTAGTTAAAACAAGCATCAGAGATGTGTTAATGTGACTGATAATTACCTGCAAGTACAGCGGATTGAAGGAAGGCTGGTTGTATATGAGTCCGTACACAATCTCCATTTTGTCGAGTTCAGGTTTAAAAGTGCCGAAGAGTCGGTCCCAAATGATGAGGACGCCGCCATAGTTGACATCCAGACAGTACTTGTTGCTCCCTGTGGGACGAAAAGGAATCAGTAATGTGATTGACATTAGTCACGATTATAGTTAGGTCTGCCTCATACTTTGACGGGCAGAACAACGACGAACGAAGGATGTTCAAGAAGCATTTCAATCGCAAGGGTCCTAAATATTGACTCTAATGATAATATAAAAAATTATACATTTGGTATTACTTTAATCCCCAAAGTTCCCAAATCCCCAAAATCCCCAAAGTAGGCAGTTCAGAATGGTACAATCCAAGAATGATGATTATATTTTCATTTTTTTTTAATATGTTGTATAAATAAGTATCTGGATATGAAAGTTTCACGGAACACGTCTAATGTGACTATGATTATTTTCACTCGATCGAAATATTGATAGATGATATGATTATTTTAAGTACCCATTATATACAGGACTGTTACCGTGGAGTGTTCTGAGTTTGGCTTCCTGGTCCCAATCTGCTGGATTTTTGAAACTTGAAATATTTAGTAGTGGATCGGAGTTTGCTTTTGCGCTTAGTGTATGGGGTGAATACTTATTTTAAGATAGGAGATTGAAGACAAATGTCGGAGTGCAATAAATTCCTCTGCCTACCTTTTCACGCATTACACACCTACTATTACGTTTATAATAAAACGCGTCAACTACGCGTTAAAACTACATTCTTCAAACTTAGCATCAACAGAAATTCCAGTAAATATAACTTTCATTTGCCATTTTAACAACAAACACAGAACACGTTTTGAGAAATTCAGTGAAATTCAGTGTTTCTATATACTTTACAAAGGAGCGTTCTTCACTGTTCTCGTATCCAATCCTATTAATGTTGTTGTCGAAGTAGACGTTTGTTACAAAACTTTCAAAGCTATCAGCCACCTTATTTTCTGTGTTTCTTGAAAGCGTTCTAAGAAGACTTGCAAATGTTATATCTTTTGTCGCATTCTTCGATTGGGCTATCGTGCAATGCATTTAGATCTATATTTGTGGCAAAAGAAGTGTGCAAATTTAAAAAAATGTTTGTGTACAAATTTTAAATATATTTGAATTTCTAAGTATCCCATACAATGTATTTTGAAATGTTTGTAAACTCGGTGAAAGCGATATATGTTTAAGAATTTTAATATATAATAACAAAAATGCATAGTTTTACACCCAGACAGAAAAAAATACTTGTGCTCATCATGACAATATTTATTTTGATGTGGAATCGAATCCAAGACTCCTGACGTAACAGTCAGTCTTACTAATCACTTCACCAATCAGTCAATAGGCGTGTCTTTCTGGAACAAGCTGTCCAATTTATGGTGTGTTTTTATTTTATTTTCACTTATATGTATATTTTTCATCTGTGCCCTTTGAGCGCAGAGGCTTTCGATTTCAATAATTTCAAAAGTCAAGTGAGTGCAAGGGTTGCGTTTCGATAATATTTTATTATTGAGTCTCTTATTTTTGTGTTATTATTACATCAACAGCTGAAACGTCCATCGGCCATCTTATGAATGTGCATTTGGTTTTTGAATATGATTATTTATTCTTGACTCCTAATTTGATAATTTAGGATGTGTACGTCACACACAACTAAATAAATAACTCGTCGCGTTTGTACTGGTATGTTTAATGTGTACTTGGACTAGATCGATTGGCATGACCGTTGACCATAACGATTAAGTAATGTGTACTTTAAAGAACCTTAAAAGGCTAACATGTTGCAACGATACCATTTAAGTGTGCGACGATCGACTTAATCTAACTATGGATACATACAAATAGAACCGATCTTTTTCGATCATGCAGGTCTGAAATCTGGAAGTACCTCTATAACAGATTCTTCATAAATTGAATACGGTGCCACATATTCAAGGATAGAAAGTCGCAACCCCAATGGGTTACGACTTTTGCGCGGACGTACTTCAGAACAAAAAGTACTAAGCGTCTGTCTAACACTTAGTACGACTTTTTGACCGGCAACTAAAAATAATATCCTTTCTTATAACCATTAAAAAGAAACGAACTGTCTTTTAGTCATCTGTTATATAAACCACTATAATAATAACTTACCGTGATGAACTCTATGATGACTTGGCGTATTGAGTACGTATTCCAGGGGACCGAGGCTCTTGATGGACTCCGTGTGGATCCAGAACATGTACAGGTAGCTGAACTGGTGGTGCATCACGAATTGGGCTGGAGGGATCGCCAGCGCTAAGGGAAGGTAGAAGACCTGAGGAATTAAATATACTCTTTAGATTCTGTTCATATACAAAAATATACATAATGTTAACTGCCTCGTTGATCGTATTAGTTTCAAATACGAATGCCTACCTTTGCGGATCGAATTTCATTTACAAATATGTATTCGTTTGCCAATTCTTATCATAATTTATTCAAATAAGCACTGCCTTTTCATATAATCATCAGGTCAAGATCACGCCAGGTTCTTTACGGAGCTCATCAAGTGCCAAATACGAGTATCACTACCTAACACGTGCACTTATTCATGTATACTTGTATGTGCGCATTCACTGCTTTAGCGTGATAAAACGAAATAAATTGAAAAAAGTTCTGCTGTACAGCGAGATCTCAGCCGAGAATCCGCGTCCCGGGTACGATAACATTACTTATATTTACCGGAAAGTTTCTTGCGAGAGTTTCTCGCGATGGTGTTTCGATAACGTTGTTTGGTATTTTTCGAGGATACGTCCGTACATACTTATCATAAGGGTGAAACTGATTTGAATCGTGTTAAGTTACTTATCTATTGAATATTATTTCGCACAAAATTACGTACACGGTCATTTTAGATTGAAGACCATCAATATACACTTTAAAATATATACGAGTATATTGAATATCGCATATATTATTATTTGAAAAATACAGTTTTGGTGAAGTACGTCTAGGACATTAATCCGTTTCATTCTAAAAGGATTACTTTTGTCCATCCTTAGTACTATAGAAGTGTTTATGAGAACGATGCCTAAACTATACAAACGTAACTAAAGGCAAGATAGATCCAAACATAAAGAAAACATTACAGTGTGCTTAGTAATTATAGGTCTGCTCTGATAGGAGTTAAATCTGGGCATTTTGGCACGACAATCAGGGAAAAGCGAATCGACAAGAATTCGTAAATTTTATATTTAATAATAGTAGGTTGAGATTACTTGCTTATTTCATGTGTTTTCCATTCTTTATTCTATACAGCGAAATAAACGTTATGTCCTAAAATAGGACGGCTTAAAACCCTTCAGAAAAAGTGTGAAAGAGCTTATCTCGATCTTTCACAGACACATGTGGACAGATAATATAATACTTAGATTTCTTGTAATAGAAAATATCCTTTTCTCTTTTTATATCCCAGTATTAAAATCACTCTTTCCCGTCAATAAAATCTTAACAATGAAACACTTCAAAAGAAGGTTACCTCTTGTAGTGTGGTTAATATGCTTTTATTTTTAGGTCTGTGTCTATTTAGGTTTGTGACTATTTAGGTTTGTGACTATTTAGGTTTGTGTCTAAATATACATAAATAAGTATGTGTCTGTTTAGGTATGTTGCTCGACGCATTTAGCAATGCGGCTAATGAACCACCATGTCGAGAGCAGTGCAAAAAGTCCCAAGTTTGACTTCCCAATATAAACGTATAATTAAAAACTGGAAATGTAAAGTCAATATACACATCGGATTCGTATCTTATTTACGTTTGAATCATATCTCGAGTTTTGTATGTATTGCACTAATCTTCCGATCCCATTGTTTCAGATGTGTTCGTGTTTTCTATTTGAAGAGTTTATTTATTCAATCGTTGTCTTACGAACTGCTAATATGTGAGACGTATATCTTATCACTTGTTGTTGAGCATTGCTGTTAAGTGAGTTGAATGTGGCAATATTAGCGCCAATTAGTTTATAAAACTTTATTCCGGTCAAGTGCATGTGGCACTTTCTAAAACAAGCTCCGATTGCGTCGTTTTTATATTTCGAAATGTAATACCTATGTGTTGTAAAAATGACAACTGCACTAAGTTGCTAGTTAGTTCTTTTCAGTTGAGGGCACAGTACGAACTAACTATAATTACGAACAAACGAACTTATCCATAATGAAGTTTAAATGTGATTGCAAAACCTATATAAAATAAATATTTTGACTTTGTATGAAAGGGAATTTTTTATATTGCACAAGTATTTTAGTCATCATTATCAGTTTTTTGCAGTCCCCTGGTGAACACAGGTCTTGTTGAAATTCCTCTAATAATGAGAAGAGTTAAAAACTCTAAAACATGCAAGATTCTTGCTAATAGTTTCCTTAACTGTGATAAAGTAATATACATAAAAAATACAAATTTCTTAAACAAGATCCATACTCCATATCTCCTGAGTGGGACGCTGAAACCCAAACCACTTGTACACTAGACTGTGCCTTTAAGTTTGATAAATATGAAGTACTCACGAAGCCACACCACCCTTGTAGTATGGACTGTCGGATGCCCACTCCCATGTTGAAGTCCTCCGAAGTGTGATGCACTTGGTGCTGTGCCCATAGTATGTGGACCTCTGAATAACAATTAATACATTTTATATAACTGTTTGTATATGTGGCATAAAATGCATATTACATTGTAAAATATTAAACATCATATTTTTTAACGTTAACTTTAATTATATTATTAAATATCAACGTTAATACATTCCTATTTTGTGATAATTTTTTATATATATTTTTTGTGCATATGCATGTTACTTCATCTACTTCTATTGATCAACAATAATTAATACGGGAGTTACCAATGAAACTTACCGTGACAGGCCCTGTGCATCCAGTAGTAGCAGAAGTCGACGCCCACCGCGGCGGCGCACCAGGTGGCGGGGTGGTCCCAGGGCAGTTCGATCAGCCTGTAGTGCGCGTAGATCCACGTGTATAGGTACGATTCGGCGCCACGCCATATTAATCTACCGAATAAATAGAGAGTATGAGGATTATAAGGATTTCCAACGCTGTACCTACTTCTAATGCTGAACTTCTTTTGAACTATGCTATCGTTGTCAGCGTGTTTGGGTATACCGCTGGACAAATGCCTTCCCTGGAAGTATTTCGCGCACAATTGCCTCGCTGGTTTAGTGGGTTAAGGATTGCAGAGAATCGTTTCTAGTACAGTTGAGAGCGCAGTGTACGGCTGGTCTGGCTCCTGGAATGAAGCTTAGACCCTATTACATCCATTGTTTCTACGTTTGAACTTAAATAAACCTTGCCCTAACCTAAGAAACACAATAGGACTAGCTAACGGCATGTGGTCATTGCCACCAAGTCATTTCTAGAAATGTCAGAAGGCCTCAGAAGAAAAGTCAATTAAAATCGTACAATTTTCTTGTATCATACGAATTCATATAATTTAGACAATCTCCAAGTAATCTGGCCAGTAAAATAAGTTAAATAGTTAACTTCATGAAGTTGCAGTAATCGTTTGGCATTAGTTCAATATCTATATTGAGGATAGTTGAATAACTCTCATTCCCCACTAGGGATTAAGGTAATCACCTAAGATTATCAACACAGACATTTGCTGGCGCCTCAGCCCAGTCATTCATCTTGATAATAGCGTCAGATAGATGGATGATGACAGCTCGTTTACTTTACTTTAGTATTTTCCATCTTAAGAGTATTGCTTTCGAAATTTCTGCACGTTTCAGATATCTGATAGTTTCGGTTATAACTTTGTGGAAATCTAGTATAATTTTGACACGCCAGATACTGGGTAGGCAGTAAGAACCAAATGTCGATTATCTATAGGCTTTCACATCTGACGTGCTTCATGTACATTAATCACACAATAATCGGACCCGCCGTGACATACATACATACATACACACTTCAAACTCAAATCTATTTCTCAGCATAATAACATACTGTCACATTGTTGGAAGGATTATTAATGAGAAAAATGAATCAGAACGAAAGCGTTATCTCGACAATAAACAGGCTGTGATATATTTAATAAAACATAATCCTTTAGCTCAATATTAGTATACCCTCCTTATTGGTACACGAGGCCTTGTCGATATAGAATACTAGCTCAAGAACATTGTTTGTGTGACTTAATGCTATTCAAGTCACGTGTTGTGTTATATTTTATGAATCTTAATTATCTTGGCTGAGCCCGGAGGATGTTATAATGTAACATCATGCCTGAAATCCCTGAAGAGGTAGGCAGAGGGTTGTAGTATACTCAACAACTGTTATGTTTATGTTATGGTTAGCCTATAGGTAGACGCTGGGCATACGCCGGGCTCCGAGTGACGACTATAAAGACTAAGTTAGAAATATGCAATAGTGTCCGGCGCGGGATTTGAACCCAGGACCTAACGGTTGGCAATCTCCCTTGCAACTACCACGATCTGCAAGGGTGTCTATAAAAGTACTTATTTATGAAGCAACATTTAATGAGGTACAAAAGACATTTTATATTGCATCTTTTTCTCGGATAGATGGGCGTTTCTTATGTTTAATGAGTAGAGATGGAGGATGCAGGAGAAGTTAAAGAGACCGTAACAAGTGGAAATGTATAATCTCTGCCTACGTCAATAGCAAATAAGCGTGGTAATATGAACATACGTATATCATTTTGATATTCCGCGTAAAATGCAAGTTTGTCCTGAGAAAATAAACTTATCTAAACGATTGTTTAATGAGAGTTAAATATAATTAACTATTGCGTTGTTTTAATATTGTTTAATATGTAATTTAATTTCTACATACAATAATGCTTTCTTAAGAATTTACATTCTTTTTTGCTATGTCACAAAAATATTAAAATATAATATTAATTAATATATAATACTCTGACACAACGATAACTAATAATGATAATAATAGTGAACTGACATGACATGTACAATGCTCCCTGCCTACCCAGTAACGGATTTGGTGACCTTAATATTTAGCATAACGGCAATTTTCTTTGACGTGCAAAATATATAAACGAATTCTCACCTCCCGCACTCCTGGAAGATCCCGTGCGATATGCTGGTGATGCCGTCGTTCAGTCTTATTCCCCTCTTGCCCTTCAACCGCAGCACGATGTGTTCCACCAACATGAATATTAAGAAGTACGGATAGGACTGGAACAGAAGGAAAACAATTATTAGTAATGCTAATATTGACAATAAATTAACATTATAGATCAGTTATTATATTGAAATATTGTATATTAGTTGTATATTAGCACGAGTAATTAATAACATTATCGTTTGATTAAGTTCGTCTGGATATAGGCCCCCATTGAGGGGTGTTTTTTCCGTCGTCACTTAAGAATAGATTAGAATAAATTGAAACTATAAGTTTTGAAGAATTCGCAATTGTGTGTTCTTCAGTTAATCAGTCGAATGCTTTATTGCAATTATTGTGAATATAGTATTTATTGCATTTTGAAACGCGGTAATTCTACACTCCTCTTCCTACCCCTTGCGGAAATACGGGCGTGAGATATTTACAGGAAATAAAAATGTTCATCGTGAACTTTTGAACATAAACAGATTGTATAGCTGTTCAATTAAACTATTAATTAATATTCACAAAACAATGAAATCAGAACTTCCAGATATGTGCTCGTATGTGTTCGAGATCGCTGTGTCGTGAATACGTCATAAGCTATTTTATGAGGTTGTTTGTTTAACCGACCCTTGTTTATATTGCGCAAAATACACTGTTGCTAAGTATTTTCTTTATTAATATTCAATTCTAAGTAACATATACATACATATATGCACAGTGTGAATTATGCTATATTCATTAGCAGTGGTCGTTGAAGACAAAATTGATATTAGATTTTATTCGGGAAACGAGATAAAACGAATCCAATGTCTAATAAACTTGGGATGAGCTATACAACGTTAATAAAGACGTTGTTTAAATGTAGATAAACAGTAAAATTACGTCTGTAATCCCTGAAGAGGTAGGCAGAGGAATGTTATATACGCCCACGTAGTTTTACGGACGTGAATTAATTTTGTGGCAATATGCTTACCACCTATTCTATGGTGGGACGTAAACCTAATTGGTGAATTGTTGGAGTGTTCTACATTTCTGTGCCTACCTGTTTGGAGATGACATGACAGGCGTCATGTTACGTTAATTTACAATATTAACTGTTGTTAAGTTAAAGCCATAACTATAATATCCTATATCAAAATTTATTTTTAGTATCATCATTAATTCGTTTATTCATAATAATATTAGTGTCCACTTTGGAACGTTGAGTAGCAATTGCGGAGAGTGAACAGTTTTCGCTTTAGAAAAGAATTTTGTGAACCAAAAATTATAATTGAAACAGGGAACTAAAAAGATGAATAAAATAAGTATTTATATATAAATAAAAATATTTAAACTTTTTTTTATATCAAAACCACGATACTTGTCTCCATTTGAATTGGATTTATTATTTGAAAATTTGCTGCTATTACTACATGTCATAATTTAAATAGCATTTATGACTTGAAAATTTTGTGCGACTTTTCTTGGTGATAATCGAATTATTATAATTACTTCGGTAAATAATTCACGTTAGTGTTTTTAATCTGTAAAATGTTTCACGTACCTACAATCATTAGACAGTACTCGCTTCGGCACTATATACTACTAGTATGTTTAATGAGGTGAAGAGCTCATAATGTGGTTAAAAGCTCACTTAATATATCTATTCAACTATCCATTTGCATTTTTAGATACACTATTGAACAAATGCTTGCCTTAATCGGCACTAATCTGCCCGATTGTGGATATTTTAAGCCCGATGGTTTCCCGCTGCTTTCTTAAGATTATTTAACCGTATTATTTGGGATCAATTTGTGCTTCTAACATCGAGTCTCGGCCTTGGTTCAATGCTCATTATTCCCTGTTGACTGTAGGTTCTCCGATCGGTTGAAGCATTAAAGCCTTCAAAATCCAACGCGTCAATAAATTTAGACACATTAACGTTTCGTTTTGTTTCCTTAAGTGCTGCCTGTCATTGGAGTGTCTAATAATTTATGGGTTCCATTAACTGAATAAATGTTTCAAACCTAATTTTATTAAGTATTTTATTGGAATTTCGTCAGAACTCAGCCTCAGTGGAAGAGGGTTGCGAGCGATGAGCGTTCAGCCAAAAAATGTTTATTCGCTTTAAGTAGAGGGGAATGTGTAACAAACGGCCGCTGAGGAACTGAGCCTCCAAAGGCCGTTTTAAACAGGTGATAATAAAAGTAATAATTCTAGGTTTGTGTGTGGTGCCTGTAAGAAATTGGGGCCGGCGTTCAATGCGATGTTATTAGTTTTAAATTAAACCATCCTTTGAATAGATGTATCGAACAAAGTCGTTATAAATGTATAAAAAATAAATAGAAATAGCTGTTTTTAAAATTTTCAAACAAATATTACACAAAAACACCCATCATTTTTAAACATGGTGATTTTTGAAAACATACAATAAAATACAATAGCAAGATAAAATATTGAGAGCATAATACATATTTTTACAATAGTCCTTAAATAACGTATTTTAATTATTTATCTTGAGCTTTTAATCGATATGTACATTTGCAAAACAATTTCTATCCGTCATATAATATTGTAGCCTAACCTCAAAAATCATACAAATTAGGCCGTAACGCACACCTGGGAACGTGTCGCGTTACGTTTGGTTACCGCGACGTTGCATACCTAGTGAATGTTCGAGCACACGTGTCAAGTTACATTGGTTAGGCAATCGTTGCCTCATGTCGTATAGCGACTTGTTTATTATCTTTAAACGAATCGATCACGAAATCTGACATTTGTGAGCTGACATTGAAATATTGACAAATATTTCTTGTGTAAGATATTATTTGTTACTTCTCTTTACTACTATCTACCTACTATACCTATCACATATATTCTGCTTATGCTAACAGTTCACTAATTCATTGAATTTCAGGTTTGCTTTGCCACATGGGCATACCCATTCATTCAAATTTTGTAATTAGGCGTAGTGAAGAGTCAATAGTATGTCCTAAATTAATACGTCTATTTTATATCAGATTTTCTTCAGTCAAAAGGAATATTGTAAACTGCTTTCTAGTACACTACAACGCTCATACAGTAACAGACATTCCGATAATTTACAAATTTTTGGTTCATTATTTTTTAACTTTATTCTGGAAATTACGACCAACGACAATAACCATAGGTATGTATATATTTTTGTGTATCAACATATACGTACAGAGTAAGTCGGGATTACAATTTCGTTATTATAGAAAAACAGAAGGAGCACCTGCACCAAGACATTTCATAGTCGTTCTAATCTACACTAATATTATAAAGAGGAAAACTTTGTTTGTTTGTTTGATTGTAATGAATAGGCTCAAAAACTACTGGA
>DWEI01004603.1:0-11546 GCA_018245875.1 Mysoria ambigua
ATAGTGGGACGTAAACGTAACCGGTGAATCGTGGGAATGTTCTGCATTCCTCTGCCTACCTCTTCGGGGATTACAGGTGTGAAGTTACGTATATCATATGTGTATATGTATACTTAATATGCCGTTCATATGTATTGGATATATACATATACTGCGGCAATGTAACTTACGAACTATAGACTTCTCGTATCATTTGCAAATTGGTAATGTTATGTAGCCGTTCTGGTAGACCAGTTCGCAGAAATCTTCAGGATCGGCATCATTTACCAAAAGTTTTATGCTAATCATATGTAAATATACGTACAAAATGATAAAAATACCTGTCTAGTAGTGGCTCCGAATCAGGATGTATGACCGGTGTATGGCAATAGGATTACCACCTGTTCCATAATGGGACCTACACATAACTAGTGAAACGTGGGAGTGTTCTACATTCCTATGTCTACCTCTTCGAGAATTACAGTCATGATGTTACGTTGGTAAAAGACGATCACAATAGATACACGTGCACCAACAACCTCGTCACAAAAATTGAAACACAAAAATTATAGTAACAATCGCTTCCCAGTAGATATTGCCGCATGTACGAAAATAAAATCAAAGGTAAAGATACTGACATAAACACGAGTTTCTCAAACAGACATCAAAGGTTTCCGTGATTGCTTGATCGACTTTTGCCAAAGAAGATTTCCGAGATAGCTTTTCTCTTGGGATAGGAGAGATGTTACTAGGGTTACATTCGAAAGTATGTATATGTGTATAAAGTGAGTGTGAAAAAAAAGTCTATTACAATAATGCACTTCAACATTTAAGGCCTGTGAGAGATGAAAGACGGTAGACCTTTAGATTAGAAGTTATACTAGACTATAAGATTATCGCGTGCCTTTATAACTTTTATGGCATGCGTGCAAGATGTGGAATGAGTTTACCTTTTGCGCCTTTCCTGGATGGCTATGACATTGGGTTCTTCAAGAAATCTATTTCAAAGCTGGCAACGAATTAGCCAGCCCTAGGGTGTTGCAAAGGCCAACAGGCGAGGATAACGAATTATCATCAGGAGTTCTCTCCATCAACATATTGTATCGTTACACTTAGAACCAACTGTCCAATTTAGTTTTCGACACGTGAAATTGTTTAGCACATTATATATTATCAAGCACCGCTCAATTATAACAGCGTACAGTATCGTTCAAATAGCAATTCAATTAATCTGAAATATTCTAAAGGATCAAGGTTCCATTTAAATATCTTATTGGGACTTTTGTCATTATGTTTGCACGAACCAAATTTTAAAATCATTTTATTATTATATCAATTTGGAGTTAAATATAATAGGGGGATCCAAAACGTTGACTCCAGCACCCTACATAAGTAATTGAAGCTCTACAATATTTCATGCGATATAACGTTGCTATGTATAAAGTTGGGATAGAGACGAACGTTATTGAACGCATCATTTATGGCGGTTTCAACTCACTTTTCTGCCACTCGTACCGTGACGGGACACGCGGCGTTGCGTCACCGCGCACTCGAGTAGAAACGGCTGATCGCGGACCCGGGCTTCTCGACCGCAAAATGTAATCTTACACCGCCAACGAGAGAACCTACATACCCACATTATCATGAGCCCATTTATAGTCGGTACTATACATAACCTCCCGTTCAGTGAAGCTGTTACTTGAAACGAATGCCCCAAATGGCTGCTGGTTAAAGCTTTCCTTCCACATGCTTTTCCGTCTGTACCGTATGGTCATAAATTTCATTCAGCTCGTATATCTCGTATATCGTTTTTCTAGATTAAACGGAATACGAAAAAATAAAATAGTAAAAGTAAGCACCCCAATAAGTGCCTCAATTTCTATTTCATCATTCGCTCGGGTTACATTTGCGATGTTTTTATTAAATAGCCAATTATTTTAGATACGAGATGAGATTTATAAGTATACATACCTATATGATTAAATACAGACAATTATATACAAAAGTGATCATGTATCATCAAATTAAAAAAATAATACATAGTCTGACCAGCCTTCACTCGAGCGGAGTGGTAGATTATGTCAGTATAATTTGTCATTTGAGAATAGATTTGTGTTCAACAGCGGCACAACAACATACCTGATAATGTTAATTATAAAGATATAACATGTTGCATTTTGTTAATTATGATTTTGGTCTCTTAATTGAACATACGGCTTTGCATACGAGAAGAAACATGGTGAGCATTTTTATGATAATGTATATAAAACTTATAAATAAATCTGGATTCTTTAAATCAAGACGCGCAGAAAGTTCCAAGTACAAAATGTAAATCGATATTATCGTATTCACGTCGCCGGCTCTCGATAAATTATTGATAGAACTTGTGACATTAAAACAAGACTCAGAAATCCCGTGCCCCAATGCGAATCGTTAGAAAGGGACAATTGTCGCTCTTGGCCACTTGCCATAATGTGCGGTGAATTTTAAAGACTTGGAACAAAACATTCGTCTCCCATCAAGGCCTTTGTTCCGCCACAATTGAGTAATCGGCATGCAATGAGCAATCTTTTCGCCAAAGAAAAAAGAAAGATCAAAATAATTGCATTATGTTACCTTTTCATACCGCAGGTAGAATAATTTTAAAATTTAATACTTGATGAATTTTCACAACGGTAAGGTATTAATTATTTTAATTGTAATTAATTTCGTAATATCCTATTTATAAACACACACATGCATTCACAGATACACACATACAATTATACACACATCTTAACGATTGTTCCCTTATACATGTATTTAGAAAGTAAATCCTTTATTGGTTTTAGGATTATGCTGAAAGGTATATACGTGTAATTAAACTAAGCTGTGGATTTTGTAATTAAATAAATAAATAAACAATAAATTTATTATACAAACGTTAATTTAACTCTAGAATTGTTAATTTGTAACTTCAATACTGAATGTTTTATTTGCAATCCACAAAGTATTTTTACTTATATTTCAAAATCACTGGTTTTGTACAATGAAATTATAACTTTTCTTACGTTGAGTGATGGAAAGTTTCTCCGTCTACGAGGCAAGGAAAACAATCTCCGATTTGCGGAAAATCTAATTATATTCCTGCAATTGAGTATGTTACTGATTGAAAATTATATCATTGTAAACTTACTGCTACCCATTGTTGCCGACATACAATCTGTTTAAATTGAATAGTTTTGATTGGAACAACTTCTTGCGCTTTTGTATTCAACCAGACGTCGCCGTGACATTTTCATGTACCATTTGACTCTAACTGATAGTTAAGTACTTGGAATTAACGGTTTCTCGGTTCTCTTCAAACAAATTTGTATTTATAAATTTTCTTCGATCTGTTAGATGTTGAAAAACGATGGTCGTAGAGATCAATGCGTAGAGAATTCCGGTCGCCTGAACTGACATGTAAGATTTATTATGATGAACTGACTAAAAATTGGAGACTTGACGATATATTTAAATATCATCGTTTTCTCTCTGTATAAATTTTTCAACGCAATATTTCACAATTCACTTTCTACTGAAATAAATTTGAAATTTATTTCAGTAGAAAGTATTTTAAAAAGTATTTCTTCACGTAAAATGCTACTAAAACTGAAATAGAGCACTCGTAGATGCAATCCTTATAGATCCCAAAGATCTGTTTCACAACTGCGGTTGGCCAGAACCACGCTCTGCTAGTACGAATTAAGGGTGTAATTTCAGATTTATTTATTGAATTATTGTATGTAACGTTATTGAAAATAAACAAACTAATTAATGGTTTTACATTTTATAACTTATCAGATTTAATATAGTTACATAATATAATTATTTATTGAATATTTTTATTTTCTGTGGTTATTACAAAACAGCAAGAAAAACTAGATAATTTTGTTTCCGTAATATTCTGGGCTACATTTGTGTCATTTAATTACCTGCAACTAACTCGCACTCCGCCAGCATATCAGACTCTTCTCAATCAGACAGCATGCCGATACGTTGTCAGTCTTATAACAAAAGTGTCCAGCACAAATACGAAAACTACATCAATTTATAGATGTCGCTGCGGACGCACATACCTATGACATTTCATTGTCGTGAGCAGTAGATGTAGACGAAGCGAGTTTCATTACGTATGTGTATCGTACAGCCGTAGATATTTGTACAATTGCCTATAAGCACGAGTACCTAGATAGAGTTCCCGCCTTACGTTGGAATCGGTAGCGAACTGAACGCTTCTCTATACGTTGCGTTTTCAAAGGTGACGTAATATGGATATCTTGCCAATCTTTCTTCGGAGAGACGTAATTTTCCTTAAATATTAAAATAGCCCTCATAATTGTATAAATATGTGGCGGCACAAGCCTTCATATTAAAAGTATGTAAAGAAAACAAGTAATTATTTACTATAATAAAAATTCGGTTATCCAGACCTATATAATTGTTTAACATTGACAATTCCTTGTCGGTTTAAAATTATCGTCTTATAAGTATATTTTTCGGACAATTAATAATAAGAACTTTCATATCATTGTCCACGTTATTATAATTTGATACCAGAGCCCTAAACGAGGGCGAAGAAGCACATTAGGTCTGTAAAAGTAAAGATATTTGGCGTTGATCCTCTCTACCTACTTTGTAACAGACATGGCGTAACCAATCACAATAATGACTATTATTATCCCAAACAACTCCCGAGCGATTATTCAATTAATCTAATTAAATTAACGTAATTTATTTCAACGGCGTACATTTTATTATATTCTCTATAAAAGAGAATATGAAATATGTAAGTATTTGGGATGTAATATAATTTAATTTTAGGACTACCTCTCATAAGACTCTTTAATGTTCTATCAATTTACTCTTTGTTTACCGGTACATAAACTGACAGACGACATTAATTTTTTTAAAAGAGAAATTGTTAGATGTCGATGAATAACCCGTGAAGCTTATGAAAACAATAACAAATTAAACAATCAAGAATATAAACATCCACCCACGCCTGTAGCACAGTATTTAAATGAAAATAATTATAAATAAGTCTAACGCTAATATAGGGCTTTGAACTTTCACCGGCTCAGATTCAATAATTTCCTATAGAACAGGCGAACTCTTGGCATTTATCGATAAAAGCAATACAAGATGAAGTCGTACAAATAAACATGTTTGAAGTAACGTTTCTTTGCTGAATTTTATTACCATTATGTACATAGTCATAAACCGTTTTTTCTGCTTATCGTACAGTACCGTTGTACATTTAATATACATTTCCGATACAAAATATAATAAACGCTTAATGTGATTCTGTCCGTTTGTTGACATCGGTAAACGTAAATGGATATTATGTAACAATAAACATAATGTAAAACATAACGCAATAAAATATATGTTGTATGTATACGTAAAGCGTATGTGGTAATATAATTATTACGAAATGAATAAATAAAAAAAAATCGTCTCCGGTTTAGATAGCTGTTCTCATGTATGTATATTGTGCACACAGAGATCGATATATGATTTGAGGGTACATTTATATTCATAGAGAGCAAGCACGGAACGTTTGATGAAAGTTTAATAGTAGCCGAGTGTGGCGCGTGGACCGATTTATAAACTAATTGTAATGTACATTGTCTCGTTGGTGTAAGCTTTGCTTGCGCGACTCATCGATCAAAACGTTCTCCGGTCGATGTCTGGATCCGGCATAATATTAATGAGTTTTTTAACTTGAATTTCCTAGAGATACCTTGTAGTATGGATTGGCGATCGATGTGTGGGAATAGGCCCACCGCCACTCTACGGGTTGTATAATTGGTGAAACGTTGAATAGGCACTCCTCTGCCTTTTCGGGAGAACGCGCGTGTAATGTTACAACATATTATATTTGAAATAAAAACATAAGAATACACACCCGATTGAAATAAATTATATTCCCCGCTGCCTACTTGAAAAAACAAATAAAATTACTACTGAAAAAAACTAATGAAACTAAAACTACTGAAAAAAACATACGAATGTAGAGTGACGATAGTCATGGAAATAATTTATTATTTCTAAACGCGTACATCATTCAGTATGCGGGAGAGTATTGAGTGCCTTATTTACGGGAGTGTGTGTATAGTATTTTTGTTACAAGCGCAACATTACGACTGCAATCCCCGAAGAGGTGGGCAGAGGAGTGTAGTGCACTTCCCTTGTTCACCAGTTAGGTACACATCTCGTCGTGGAATACGCAGTAAATTTATTGTCCTGCAACGAGCACCAATTCAAACTCTAAAACACTACTAAAAACATTTCTACGATACAACTTAAAACAAATCTGTCAATTTGTTTCAGTTGGTTACACAATGAAACAATAGCTACTTCTGAATCACTAATTATGATGCTGTAGCAGGTACCACAGCATCATAATTAGTATAAGAGGACAGATATAATCTTACAACAAAGCTTGAAGAATACAAACATGTTCCGTTTGTATGTACTTTCACAATACTCATTACAAAAATAAAATGTAAAATATATTTATATTTATTTATTCATAAATGTCTTACATCTAACGTGACATTAACTTCATATTCGAATACGATTGTAAGCGTATCATCACGTTCTTTCACTTTGGAAAATTCGAGAAATATTTGAATACTACCGGTTTTAAATAACCCAGGAACGCTTAAACGATACCTACATACATACGTTGGTGCGCGTACTTGGCGGTTCTAACGATACAACGTCACGACACGACACGAAACGAACAATCGCCGTCATAAATCATGCTCGCCTTCGCCGACGACGTAATTACGATTAGTTACTCGTTGGATTAATTAACATGGTTATGTGAAACTAAAAGTGGTTAATATTACACAACTTTGACTTGCAACATTACGTCGCTTCGATCGGGTCAATAAATTAATGGGATGTGTATTGGTCGCTTTTCTCTATGTGATCTGTCAAAGCAAATAAATATTATTATCGGTGACACCATATTGTCTGCATAATACCGGCCAGTCTCAGTCAACTGCTGGACACAGGTGTCCCCAAAAAGGGTTTTGCCCGTAATGCCATTGATGAAACTATTTAAAAATTGTATGAGAAGAACTTTTTGAAAACAGAAACCTTTCAAATAATAAAATATGTTGAACTTCGGATCAATTACAATCATATCACTTCTAAACGTGCGGGAGAAATAAGCTCTATTGTAGTATATTCGTTTGAACGTATTAAATATAATGTTTCTTACACTGCTTTTAAAATTATACATTAAAACAAAAGCGGAGAATATTATTCAAAACAAACGAGTAGCAAAATTTTCGAATCCATTAAAATACGGTCGCGTAAAGTTTAATTGGAATTCGACACACAAATTTCAATTTAGACACGTACCGTCTAATTCCTTTTAATTTCGTATGTGTCCACGGGCATAGCGATACCAACAAAAATTAGTCTATATGTAGGCTACATCGTTTATAATTAATCGGTTTAGCAGCGTTTGCTTAGTATATTTGATGAAATTATAGCTCTTCTAACTATTTAGTCTAGTGAACATATCGTATAAAGAGAGTGGGAATGTCGTGCTTTCGCTTAATATCATGATACAGCTCTTCTTGTACCCCAGAAGAAATAATTTTGTGACTCTTATTTTTTTTTTCTGTAATGCGAAAAATAATTATGCTTCTTATGATTATTATACAAGTGATAACTTTCGTTTGAAATTTGACAACCATGCGCTGTTCATTTGGTACATATGGAGATGTACCTAATAAAAGGTAATTAATAAAGGTAATTATTCGTGTATTCACATGTCCAGATCCAACCCGGCATTGGATTAAAAAAAAAACTAAATTGCATAGTTTGCAGATTATTTGAATGTCGGTAAGCCGGCTCTTCCACTTTCGTGACAGTGGGCGATGTAGTCATTACCTGAACTGAAAGTTCCGCTCGGGTGATATGTCAATATACGAGTTCAATAACTACATGCCTTAATGAGTCTCTTAACTCTTATTAAATTGTTTTTTCTATGTTTTATAGCTTAAAGTTATGAATGTCAAGACGTGCGTTAACAATACCAACCAGTTTATGTTGAACTCTATTCAAGCTCTTTAAAAAGTTTATATTACGAGCTCTAAGTTGTTTTTTGTTGTAGCCTTTTGAAAGCATAAAGGTCTTTCTGAGTTTTCTATTATTGTCCCTAGCTATTGATATTGGAGAGACTGGAATTATTAGCCTTAAAATAATAAGAAAATAATTTTAAGAATTGTACCAATGTTAACTACATATTATGTATATAACATCACGCCTGTACTCTCCGAGGACGTAAGTAAAGAAGTGTATTACACACACGATTCACCTGTGTTCTTATATGCCATACCATGGAATAGAGGTAGAGTCTTTTGTTATTATTACTATATTATCATGATAAGTATATGCATGTAGTGATAAAGAAAAGTCAAGTATTTGCGTCGTTGCTCATGTTGGTTGCAGGTGCGACTGCGGATCGGAAGGTTTCAGGTTCGACTCCCGGGTCGAAAACTAAACAAACTTTATATTTTAAATTTTCTAGAAGTCGATCGGAGTCTAGATATATCCAATGCATGGCAATAGGCACACCACCTATTCCATAGTGGGACGTAAACATAACTGGTGAATCGTGGGAATGTTGTGCATTCCTCTGGCTATCCCTTCGTGGATTACAGGCGTAAAGTTACGTTTAAGTATCTGCTATTTGTTAAAAAATATTACTAAACCACAGCCTGTACTGGCAAAAATACGGTAAAAATCAAATTACCGATAACTTAAAGCCGTATTTTAATTCAAATATACCCAAAGGTCGCTCATTATGTAGAATAGGGCCTTAGTTTAGTGAAAACCGAAGCCCTTTCCCGTAAGCTCTTAAGCTGAACCTGAAGTAATTTTATAGCATCGTTTAGCCCTTAGATCCTTCTTAATTACTCCTCTCAATAGCAATTGTTTCGTTGAATATAGAGAAAGTTTGATTAGTCTTAGATTTTATCTAAGAAATCCCAAAAGTTTTTGATTTTCTAAGATATCTACACGATTTGGTTAGTTTGGACTAACATGCAACATTCTTACAGGTTTAACAAGGACTGCTTTTACTTACAATTATATATGAAAACAATACAAAAAAATTGCAATCAACTCAATCTTGATCCAGAGTAAATAAGCGAAGATTGTCAACTATAAAATGGTTTTTTGGTTTTTTTAGTGAGGTCTTTCGAATAATACATTGAAATAGGAATAGCATACAAGATTGCCCGTGACACCTTTGTGTTCGACACTACGTTTGATCGCAACACAATCGAAGTTTAAGTAAATAAATGTTTCTATGATACAAAACTGACAATTCATAAAAGATTTTTCAATATGTCTCCTGCTTATATTTTTTGCGGTAAACAGTTTACATGCACACATTCGGCACTGTAGCGAAATCATTGTTGTTGCGAATACGATTATTTTTTGGAACTATTGTTCAAAATGGTCATGGTAGTGTCTGTTAAATAAATATAAAAAATATATTCGATTAACGTGGTACATTGTAGTCGTGTTTGTTTAGTCATAATTTATTTAATCTTGAAGGGGAAAATACCCGATCACGAATTCCCAATGCCTAATAATAACTGTCATTAATTTGTTAAATGGGCAGCATGTTTATATCATTTACATGCACACGATAAAAAATATTAATTATAGTTTTGTGATCATGGAAATTTTCAAAGACATATTTCAAGAGTTGCTATAGCTCACGATGACTTGCTTTTTACTTTTAGTACACCATAACGTAAAAATTGTACATTTTATCACAAATTTTTAAGTATCGTTGAAAATCGTCTAGAGAGTTGTTTTTAACAAAGCATTTCATTTCTATTATAAGTCGCATAAATAATTAAAAATCTCAATCGAAACATTTTATGCCAAACAACTATTTCATGAATGATACATTGCAAAAAAAAACACTACGAAATATAACAGAGCAACCCTACTACATGCCTACGTTAAATAACTCGACAATACTTACTTCCTATCCCCTCGTCAAAGAAACAAAAGCGGAAAGTACTAATAAAAGGTATTAGAGTGGATCTCGCTCGTGCTTAATCCAATATTAATGCGCAGCGCCCTCGAGATCGTATCACTACGAAAACTATCTACATCTATCGCAGCCCAAGTATCGGTCGCTCTTAAAACAAATCGGACAAGTATAGTGGGAAATTTTTATCTTTTATTTTTCCATTTCTTTTCTTTTGTTACGGAAGTTTTTGTTCTTCGGAAACAATTACATTTCACTCGTAATACCTATACATATTTTTTTATTAAAGTATTCAATAAGCAACAATAAAATGCTCTTGGTGAATAGATTTATTTTGCTCGTTTTATTGTTGATGCGAGGGAGATTTTAATTTATTATTAATTGTGTCGTTACTAAATTATTTTCATTTCATAAAAACGGTCCTTGAACACTTACTTGTATTTGATATATTTTTTGGTGCCTCATTTAAAAGCTTCACTATCATGAGTAAATTTATAAATTATTCTCATATCGTGGCTGCCTCGTTGGTCATGTTGTGTGCAAGTGTAACTGCGGGAAGTCCAGGGTTCTATTCCCGGGTCGAAAATTATAAAATTTTCTAATTTAGAAATGTGCCAAATCCACGTCAACAGGCTCATCTCACTATTTATTCCATAGTTGGATGTAAACGTAACTGGTAAAACGTGGGAGTGTTCGACATTCCTTTGCCTACCCCTTCGGGGATTACAGGTCACTTTCGGGGATCATATAGGTACTAGTAGTATGTAATACAATATATTCTTAAGACAGTACATTATTGTGTGCTAGTAATCATTTTGTAAATTGATAGGTATTTTTTCCTGAAATTCACAACTAGTAATACATTTTCGATGACTTGTCTCCGGGCGATCGCGTGAGAAATATCGTTAAATGTATTACTGTGAAGAAAAGCCCTCACAATAACATTTTTGCGATGTAGGTATCGTCGTGGCGCAAATCTTATTAATTCTCAATGCCTTTTAAAAATATCGGCGTGTAACGTTGTTAGTTACGGTTTTCAACAACTCCGCAATATGTGTACTCGTATATGTTCGCAACGATGTTAATAATAGCTTTCGCATTAGCAAAATGTATAATAATGAAATGGTTTCGTAGATGTGTGTGTATGTGAAAACGTTTGGTGCGTTTCAGAGTTTCAGTATTCTTTTTGCTGTTACGCAGCAATTTACTTTTTCTTTTTCTACTCTATCGTTTTCTACTCTCTTATCTTATAAAGGCACTTAGACAAGAGTCACAATTGTCCTCGGGTAGTGTATTAGATTTATTTACAATTGGATAATTCGTAAGTTCACGCCACGCACGGCAGAGGAATGCAGAACATTCCCACGATTCACCAGTTTCGTTTACGTCTCACTATGGAATAGGTGGTGAGCCTAATGCCATCGGAGACATATCCTAACTCCGAACCACTACTAGAAAATCTAAATTATAAAATTTAAGCCCGGGTGTCAAAACCGAGACCTCCCGA
>DWEI01004604.1:0-11544 GCA_018245875.1 Mysoria ambigua
AATAGGTGGTGAGTCTATTGCCATGCATCGGGCACATATCCAGACTCCGAACCACTACTAGAAAATATAAATTAGAATTTTTTTTGTCCTCTCTTCATACATATACTCAGGTTTTAGAGAATTGTAATTCTTTAATGATTTTAAATTTGAAGTTTTATGAAAATAAATAAAACGTCCATTTTAACATTACTATCGTCATTTTTTCCATCATCTTTAGAGAACGTCTAGACGTCAGTTATAAGAACTTCAGACACCTTATAGACCGTTATGAAGAGTTATATGGTGTGTAGAGTTTCTTAAGAGTTTTTCTTTCACGATTATAGCGAGTAATACGTTACCTTGAAGGGCGCGAAATTTATTATGATAAGAGGTACGTGCCTGGATTTGAATATTTGATTTCCGGTGTGGGAAGTGGATATCCAAACCAAGAAGTTATCGCTGCTTAACATGTCTACGTTTGTTGAATAATTTTCGTCAAATCATGTGTCAAGCCCAAATAATGTTTATGTGATAACATATATATACATCAGATATATACATATCCATTGCTGTTAACGGTTTAGACTTCAACATCAGGAAGAATGTTGCTCGTTGCTGATGGCGACTTGGACAATGCAACTGACACTAATCACACCCAGAATACACCGCACCAATGCGAGCTATCGAAATCTGGTAACAGTCATACCGTGTTTTAAAAATTTTCAAAGATATTAAAGTAGAGAAACACAAATTGCAATTTAGTGATTGTTTGATATTGAACTGTTGTTTGATAGTGCCATTTATATGTTAATTACAATAGAAATTACAATGTCAGCTTGCAGATTGGAATTTAATATCTCGACGACACTGATTGTATAAATCGATACCGTTCCGGGATACAGCGTGTCGTAAGAGGCGACTAAAGCCGATGCTCACAGAGCGCGGTATACCGCAGTCTATCAGCAAAGCTAAAGGCCCTGTTCATCGACGGGCAGCAGCGTAGGCGGTGAGAGAAACTGTATTCTGTAATCCTTAACGTGTGTTCAGCGTGGGGATTAAGGGCATCATCCTTTAGGGGAGGCATCATGTCCAGCAGTAGACCGCAATAGGCTGATGATAATGAAATTGATGACTATTAGTGGTGCGCCTAAGATTTTATATTAGCAGTAATTTGCACACATTTCAACACAATAGTCTTTACAATGCAGGCGTCGTATTGTTGCGCTACAAAATATTTATGATTTTTGAAACATTAATATTTGTATTTTGAAGTACCTTTTCATACCGCATGTAGAAGGTAAAAGTGGGCAAAGAACAGCTGGATAAGAAATCATACACGTGGATGTTTATGATAGCATTTCATCTAGTCCACAGTATAATAACTACATCGTAAACTGAGGATTGTTCTTGCCTATCAATATCATATGACCAGTATTAAATTAATTTAATAATTTTACAATTCATAAGCTACTGGATGTGCCACA
The DNA here is from genome assembly GCA_018245875.1 of Mysoria ambigua. NCBI lineage: Eukaryota > Metazoa > Arthropoda > Insecta > Lepidoptera > Hesperiidae > Mysoria > Mysoria ambigua. The sequence goes on from DWEI01004604.1 coordinate 1,464, forward strand.
AATATTTTTTTTATAATCTATTCCAGAAGTTTCTGGCTTCTTTCTTCTAGATGCTTTTGGTGTCTTACTGACATTATTTCTACTTTTAGGAAGGCACAAGAGGAGACATTTGTTCAACCTTGCGTCTACTTCACTATGCATTTGTAAATGATTTCGAATTTGTTTCATATAATCATAGTGCGTGTATTCTATTGAAATGAGGGAAGTAGTGGGAAATTAACTATTATAATTTCAGCGGTACGCAGACTTGTATATCTTTATGATCAAATATAGATCTTACTATTAGCTCAACTAAAATTTATATCAGCCTTTATAAGTTACAAATCTACTTCAGATCAATTAATATTTTCGCTATAAAAGCTTTAAGAACTAATTGTGCGTATCACGATCACTTAAAATTTTGTAGAATTGATATTTTAAAATTACCCACTAACTACGGTTTTAATGTAATATCAGTTTGTTACCAAATGACAAATTCTTTATTGCGAAATAAAACATATCATCTGAAGGAGTTGACTTCGACTTGATTTGTATGGGTCTCTGGCTAGTGTCTTCGATGATACAATGGTCCTCAAGATGTCTTCTTTATTTATGGTAATTACACCATTAAAAATTGATGAATCCGCCCACAGGACCTCTGTGTCTTTAATCGGCTCACTGAAAGTCTTCCATTAAGGATTGCACGCTGGCTCGCTAGCTAGATATTTTCCTTCTATTTTGTCTTATTTCGATGTGTTTTTGCAGCTTTAGGACTGAAATCCCCTTTCGGGCTTATTATGTTCTCAATAGACGTAAAGTTAACAAAGGTACAGGGTTTTTATGGATCGATATGTAATATTTTGTACTGTTTAGACATACATATCTTGACGCTAGATCTGTCACGTGGTAGGCAGGTGGAACCGAGTGCCTAATATCCGAGTGTTGTTTTCTATCTTTTTTATCGTTCATACTTGAGGTGCTGTTATGAGATTCATTATTATCTTCATACATGCACGCTGATTTCTGAGGCACCTGAGTGATTTTCAATTTTTTTTATATGACCCTGTTTTGAACGTTGGTGTTTTTTTTTTCATCATATCACATTACATCATCAGGCTAAGTACACTGCTGGACATAGGCCCCCCCTAAGAAGTTTTCTTCCTAATCCTTACGCTGCGCAAGCATGGCGGGTTGGAGATCGTAGAGCGTGGCTGCGTGCATCGCCGCGCTGCCGCCCATTTGATTGCATTTCAATAGAAAGAGAAATTAAAAATACGAAAGAAATTAAAAATACGAAATTTAACAATATTTGTATTCAGTGTTATATTATGTGTGTAATCATATTATGTTGCAGTTAATTGAATTAAATTTAAAGTCGCAGAACCATTCGCGCATATCTTGAAAGGCTTCAAAGTGAACTTTCAGACTTTATAGCAAATCAGTATTAATGTAGGGCTTCTCGGTCGTTGGTCCGCGCCAGCGTAATACAGACTTGAGGTGGGATAGAAATGTGTTCGTCTTTGTAAAATTTTCACATATTAGAAGAAGTGAACGTATATAATGTAATAGACATAAATATTATTTAGGGAACGCTGTTCATAACCGTTCGATACTTGGTTTCTTTGATGTAAACAAATTGTTTTATATTAATTAGTCAATGCCAATATGTTTGAAGATATAGGGTCGTCTTATGTTACAATTCGAAATTCAGGACTCTATTACACAAATCGTCTGCCATACTCTACCTTACCCTTTGGGGAAATACCGTTGCGAAGTTGTAGTATTTTTGTAGATGCAATACATATTACAATTTACCTTATAATACATATTACCTTCTTTTGGGAGTTGATACATTGCATAAGTATATTTAGTTGTTTATTTAGTATATTTAGTCGTTCCGTTGATGTAATTACATGCGGCGCTATTAATTTTTTGTTCACTCTACTAATGGAAATCACGACAAACGGAACTTTGACGAAGAGAATGGGAGTCGCAAGGGTACCTAAATGTTTCAGAATTCGAAGCCTCATATCTAAAAAAAAGAATTTTTGCGGGGCTCAAACGACTTTGATGTTCAGTACATCAAAAGGCAGTCTTTGTTCGCCGTCCATAGCGGGTATACCTTTGTTAGGCGTGACGTCAAGGGCTTTGCTAGTATTGTAAAATTATTTAAAATTCTTTGTTCACATAATATTAAACTTAGCGATGCCTTGATATCTTTTGAGGGATAGAAAATCGTGTTATGAATTTTGTTTTTGCTTCACTCGTTTTTACTCAGACTTTTTTGAAGATATGACCTAGATAGAAGCCTCTTATATGGGAAATTAGTACTAAACAGGCTTGAACTTTATAAAGAAACTTTCAGAGCCTTAGCAACAGATATTGCCTTATCATCCTGATGCTGATGATGAATGCAGATCTTTCCATCTTGTTTGTGCGGATATTGACATTATTTTACAGTTAATTGCAATTTTTAAAAAACCAAGTCTTTAATTTTAACTAGATATTGATTTGTATAAAAATATTTATAACTTAATCTAACCTGCCTCGTTGGTCATGTTGGTTTCGAGTGCGACTGCCGATCTGAAGGCCCCGAGTTCGATTCCCGGGTGAACACTACAAAATTTTCTATTGTAATTTAGATTTTCTATTAGGAAGTACACGTAACTGGTGATTCGTGGGAATGTTTTGTATCGTCTGCCTACCCCTTCGGGGATAACAGGCGCGAAGTAACGTTTTTCTTTCGGAGTCTGAATATGTGCCTAATGCATGGTAATAGGCTCACGACCTATTCCATAGTGGGACGGAAACGTAACTGGTGAAACGTGGGAGTTTTATGTATTCTTCTGCCTACCTCTTCGGGGATTACAGGCGTAAAATTACCTTTATTTATTATAAACCCTTTTCTGTGACTTAATAATTTTCAATGCACGTCTGTTTTTAGCGAACGTCTATAATTTTGTCCAAGTTTAGTTTGCTAAATTTAATGTGGCTAGAGATTATTACGTGGAAATTTTCAAGAAATATGGATTTGATCACGATATTTGTTCTTTTTACTTTTATTTTCTTGTATACTAATTTGACATTAAATTGGTTGGCACTTGGCATTTGGTTTGAATGTTCAGCTCTACATGTTCTGTGAACTAGTGCATTTGATTCCGGAGCAAAGTGTCCACAATATGTTAGCGATTCATTGTTCAGTGGGACCCTTCCACCGCAAGTAAGGTAGGAATTAAAATTATCAATATCTCTGTGGTCGGGTTCGGGTAAATCGAATTTGACACTTATATCTAGTACTATCTTATATCTATTAACCTATAACAACGGATCTAACTGCTTTACATGTCTGTAAAATGTGGGATATGCTCGTTTTGATTTCGTAGATAAATATAGTACTTAATTCTCATTTCCGAGTTTAGTGTCGTGCTGTTGGAGAGTATTATGTTCAGCGAGATAGGTGATGATGATGAACCCATACACAAATAGAAGTAGCAGTTAAAGTTTCCACTTTCCAGTTAATATGCTTAAAGCTAAATTTAAATTACATGTTATTTTAGGTATTTTATTTCTTGCTTTCGAAAATACGTGAAATCAAAAATACGTTAAACAACTTCTTAATGGCTCTAGTATCTAGAGGAATTGTGTAAAAATTTGAAAATTATGACATCATTTCTATTTCACAAACGGTTTTTGATGGTGACCTCTGTGTCAGTCCTTTGCGTCGAGCAAAATTTTTAAGTTTTCACACTCACAATAATTTTTCAGCTGCCTGCAAAAATACGCGAAGGATTTTTCTAGAAAAATTACCTTAAAATAGGAGAAGGTCGTTGTTATTTATGAGAGTAATAAATAATATAATTTCGAATTTCTTAAAAGCATAAAATACGTAGGTACTATTAGACATTTTGAAGGGCACTTATAATATATCCACCATTGTGAATTTAACCTAGGGGAAGGTCAATGTCCAGCACTAGAACAGTAACGGATTGATTATTGTAAATTGCAATGAACCGATTAATGATGTAGCTATTAAGTAGCTACCTCTGACTTCGTCGGTGCGAAATCCTTAATACATTTCATGCGACGTTTTATAAATTTACTCCTTTTTGGTTAAATTTCTGAGATATTTTCACTTTTATTTGACATATTGTATCCCTAATACATTTAATTTTAAAAGTATAGGTAGTCAATCCAATTGGTCGAAATCTTGCAAGTGCGACTGCTGACTGAGAGGTCCTGAATTCAAATCACGCGTCGGTTACTAATAGAATTGTTTACTTTGATAAATCAAGTCGTGGTTCGGAGTCTGTTTTTAAGCTTGGTGTATGGCAATAGGCTCACCGTCTGTTCCATAGTGGGACGTAAACGTAACATGAACGTGAAAGTGAAACGTGGTACTACACTCACTACACTTCTCTGCGTACCTTTTAGAAGATTACAGGCGTAATGTAAATTTTTTATTAACCCAAAATTCTATCGAAAGAGCTAAAATATTTATAAATAACAGTGTGATGTAGAATATTATTCAATTCAACACGGTTCATTGTGACTTCATAATGAAACAGATAATAGAAAACGTTCGGTGTTTAATAAACGTTGAAAGAAATATAGGTACCGGGGTTTTATAACAAATGAAAAATGTTTTCAAACAATTACAATTGACCTAAGATATAAGAGAAAGGAATCATCGATACGTATTATTCCTTACTTCTAAATGAACGACATCAGTTTTCTCTGATACGCTACAGTGCGAAACCTTTTAAAATCTTCAATTAGTTCTCGCGAAGTTTTTATGATTCCCGGACAAAAGTGGATGTGAAATTTTAATATAAGATAGTGTATTACGTGATCGTTATAATAAAAGATTGGTAAGTAACAATTAATAGGATATTTACGGGAAATTTAATCAAGTGAAAAGTCTGTTTTCAAATATTTAAAATATGCTCCATAGTTTTATTATTCAGAATCTGAAGTACGCTTAAGATTTTTAATGAATAATGTACGACTTATTCACATCCATTTAATATTATTTTATCGCAAGCGTTTCCCGTTGTCACATATGTAGTATTTTTTCTGGTTTTGATTTCTGCAATAAATGTCGACTCGTTAAAAGCTATGGATTTATAACCAGTTTTCTATGTAGTTTTACTCTTACTCTCTGTGAAAATTAATAAAATTTTGGCTGCTTTGCAGAAATGTGGAGATTTTTCCTATTCGCCTTCATATCGGCAAGTGTTGATGGTAGGTTTGAAAATGTTAATTTGAAACTAGATTGGTGGGAGACGGCTGTCTTCTACCAGATCTACACGAGGTCATTTATGGATAGCGATGGTGACGGAGTTGGAGATATTAATGGTGAGATTATTGATTGAAATTTAATATTGTTGCGTGGAGATAATATCATGAAAAATCATATTCGCATTTTATTATCATTATCAGCCTTTGGAAATCCACATCGGAACATAGGCCTTCCCTAATCCGAGCCACTCCTCTAGGTCCTGAGCCTTCCAAAACCAACAACAAATTACAACAATAATTTAATCGCATTTATTCAGAGAACAATGTTTGCCGAATGGAGTTGCAACCAAACCGTCGAATGGTTCCAAGCACATCTACTGATCGGTTGCTCATAATTTCAATACTCTGGTCCATTACTATCGTGTTCTCCTAATGTCTCGACGTCTGGTAACAGACTTAGGTATTCCATGATAGGACGTAAAGGAAACTGATGAAACGTAGGAATATACTCACTGCTCTGGCTATTTGTTCGAGACAATTATGTGGCACAAAAGTGCGATAAATATTATAGTATCATTGTATGAATTTTATGGCTCTCAGTAATTGTGTGAAAATAATTAAAGTCATAATACGTATATTACGTCGCTGAATTTTAAGTTCAGAGAATGAACATGCACTAAAATTGCAATTAAATGTAGATTATGGGCAGTCAAGAGATATATAGGTGGATATTTCCTATAGATATTTTCTTTTATAGATGCATCTAGTATAATTTAATGTATTTAATATGAATCTAAAATGATGGAATAAGATAAAAAATCCTATTTCACTGTTTACAGGGATCACGTCGAGGCTAGAATATTTAAAAGAGCTTGGAGTCGACGCTGCTTTGTTGTCTCCCATCTTCAAATCACCCATGCAAGATTACGGCTACGATATCTCCGACTTCTTTGGCATCCAACCGGAGTACGGCAGTACTGAAGATCTCGAGCAGCTAGTCTCAAAGGCCAACGAACTTAGTAAGTATTTCATTATTCATGGCCGAAATCCGTTATGTAAATTTATGCATTGGTTTCTGACGAATTATCAAAATTTCTCGTCTTCGACCCCACTTCTATGAACTAAAACTGAGTTATATGTTTCTTGGCAAATTATTCCTTTGGACTTATTTTGTTTGTTTTGTATTTTTATATACGAATAATGTCGTGCACATAATATGTTCCATTTTAAATCTTAATCTATTTCTCTTTATTTTATTTTCTAGTTTTATTACAATGTCAAGTACACAGGAATAAATCCAAACGAAAAATAACTTTAGATTAACAAAAAGGAATGTTAAAACTAACAATTTAGACATTAGTGTTCAATAATCTCCAAGCAATGTTCTTGTTTGCAGATATCAAGATTGTATTAGATTACGCGCCCAACCATACGAGTAACGAGAGCGAATGGTTCATCAGGTCGGCTAACAAGGACGAGTATTATAACGACTGGTACATTTGGGCAAGCGGGCACGTGGACAGTCGAGGAAACAGACAACCTCCTAATAACTGGGTAATACAATCGTTTTAATATATTGTTTCGTATTCTAAGCTATCTATACTTTTACTTCAGCTTATAAAATTTTTATTGGTTAATTAAAAAAAGAAATCACTCTCTTAGAACAATTTCCAGATTCGTAGCTTTTGCTTTTTATAAGACAAAGATGGAATGTTATTTAAATTCTAATTTGTACTGAATAAACTACGGAACTGTGAAAGTGTATTGTTCTGAAATTTTCCCTGCTTTATATAAATATAATATTTAGTTTGGTAGAAGTACAAGTACTCAGTAAAATGGAATTTCATTTTATTTATCTACTTTTCAAACTCGGGTAGAGCAATACTTTACCCGAGCATAAAAAATCTTTATTGTTATATATCATACATATAGATGTGTTTATGGAATGTCTGGTATATCACCAGGGACACAACTTAGATTGGAATTAGTCGGCGTAGAGATAATCCGAAATATTTCTATTAATCATGACTGCTAGACTACGCAATAATTTATGAGCTATGAATAAAGTTAACATGAAAATATTAATAAATACTCCAGATAAGTGTTTTCCGGAAAAGTGCCTGGTCGTATTCGCCGCTCAGAGATCAGTACTACCTGCATCAGTTCAGCGAATCACAGCCAGACTTGAATTTCCGCAACCCGGTCGTCGTTGAAGAGATCAAAGTGAGTAAATTTAGAAGTTATATTTTAAAAATGGTGGAACATTAAAATGTTGCTATAGAATCGCAACAAATCGTTTTTGTTTGCCAATTTAATAGAGAAATGGGATTGTATTATGAAATATTATTAGAGAAAAGCGTAGAAGTTGACTGACTACCTCAGTGGTCATTTAAGGCGCGACTGCCGCTCCAGCGCTCCATTCCTGTATCTGGACCTACGTCCGGTGTCTGACCTGTATGGCAATGGGCTGATGTATAATGTAAATGGTGAAACATGGGAGTGTAATACACTCCCGGGCCTATCTCTTCAGGAAGATACCGGTGTGATGTTAGAAGCGTAGATAGAAGAAGATAAATCAAAAGTATCGGACTCAACAATACCAAATAATTCAGAGTTTATGTGCACTTCAATGGACGCACATGTATGCATTCTTGTGCATGTGTAAAATAAAATAACATTAAAAATGCGATATGCATACTCCAATGGGAAATCAAGCCAATCGAATGTCCATGCATAGATGAGTGGACTCGAAGTTGTGATAACTGTATGGTCGAACGAATGAATTAGGGCGTAGAAAATATCGGCATCAGACCGTCATGACGAAGCGAACATCAATAGTGTTTCATTTTCAAGAAGTGTCATGTCGTAGGACATTCTAAAACTAGTACATTTTATATAATATGAGTACTATGAATGTAGTAATAATATGATCAAAGTATATTTAAATAATAGTTACACTAACGTCATAATTAACTGGCCAATCGATAACAGATATTTGTCCATGCGTGTGTACGCGAGGTGTCTATGTACGCGCGTGTTTCTCTGTGTTCGTAACGCGTCTGTGTGCTATGATTACGCTCTTTAAAAATGGGTCGTTAGATCGTTCCTCATATTGTTTAGCGTCGGCAACGCTGCAAGTAATCTTGACATATCTGCGCCCTGTTCCTAGACTCGCCCGGTAGCGCTCCATTAACGGAACTGCATTCTATGCATCGAATCGAAAACAAGACTTATTCTATTTTAGTAACAGCCAAAACTTACTCGGAGACGGCTAAATCCAAACTACGGTGCTGTGTGACGCAGTGTGTTGAGTAGTTGAGTAGTTGACTTGAGTAGTACGCTGGCTAATGTTATTTTTGTGTACATATAAATTAAAGAACCCAAAGGAAATGACGCGAACGTGTCAACGTAGTGTAAACGAAGACGAATGCGTGATGGATAATGTTATCGTGTACGAGTAATGTCCCTCACATGGAAAGCCTTTCACGTTTTCTTTGGGCAATATATCAATGTATTGGTATTGATGGGCCTCGTTTTTGTTTAGTGTCACCTATTATTGTCTTGACACAACAGAACGTACCGTAACATCACGTCTGTAATCTGTGAAGAGAGTGGCAGAGGATTGTGGTATACTGTTAAGTTTGCTTCGTAGTATGGCGCGGCGTGTGAGTGTCTTGTCATACGAGTATACCGGGCGTAAATTTGATCCCCGAGTCATTACTACATAGAAATTTATACGAGAATACAATAAATGTTCCATTATTTTTCATTTGTAGCTTTATTATGTTGATATGCTTTGACTGCCTCGTTGGTCGTGTTGGTTGCAAATGCGACTGCCGATCGGACGGTCTCGGGTTCTATTTCCCGGGTTACCACTATAAATTTTTTCTTACTTAGATTTTCTAGTAGTGTCTCAGAGTCTGTATATGTGCCCGTTATATGGCAATAAGTTCGCCATCCATTCCATAGTGGGACGTAATCGTAACCGGTGAAATATTGGAATGTTCTGCTTTCTTTTGCCTATCTCTTCGGGGATGACGGGCGTGAAGTTACATTATATAAGTACTTTTTATTATTATTTTTCAATCGTTTCGCCAATTATCCATACACGTAAACAGTGATTTTAAATTCACGTTTTCTCTGATTGCGTTAATTAATTTTGAACAATGAATTAGTATTATCTAATACATACTTCATACACACTTTTTATGTATGAAAAAACTATATCTTAACTGAAAAATAACTCGCTGTTTTATTGAACACGAAGACAAACAGATGTACACTATAACTGTAAATGTTTGAGAAATTTGTTTTATGTCTATCATATTTTCTCCACCATGAACTATAATAGTATGGAATGTTTTCAGGTCTTATTGAAATCGATAATAGAGTATACTTTTTTTTAGTTTTATATTTTAATAAGTGAAATAATAATATATAAAATACAACTACTAATTAACTTACATAAAAAATAAGTTGCGTAATTAATCTTCAGGTTAAGGATTCGTAAAAAAATATTAATCCGTTCTTTACGAATGTTCGAACATCCATAAACAAATTTTTATTGTTCAAAAATCTGCGGCTTTCAAAACTCGGAGAAAAGGAACCTAACAAAAGAACCAGAACGCAGAAGCTCCGCAAACGTGGTTAACGATGACTTTTATGGAAATAAAAATATTTCTACCACGTCCATCGAAAATATCTCCTCAAAAAACTTTACAATCGCATTTTTCACGAAAGTGCCATAACGAATGTAGAAAATATTATGTATATTTTTATGGATTTGCCGAATAGGCCAGAATGAACTGGCTATTCTGGAAAATTCGGTTGTGTACTGGAGGTATATTTAATGTTCCATCTACAC
>DWEI01004605.1:0-11543 GCA_018245875.1 Mysoria ambigua
ACGTAACCGGTGAATCGTGGGAATGTTCTGCATTCCTCTGTCTACCCCTTCGGGGATTACAGGCGTGAGGTTACGTAAGTTTTCAGTAACTGAAAACTTAAGTTCAGTGGATCCACACGCACACAAATACGCACACGCACACAAATACGCACACACATACAAATACGCACACATACACGCACACACACATACACACAAACACACGCGGGCGTGTGCGTGATCGTGCGCCCTTCGCGGGCGGTCACGCGCTTATAAATGTTATATGTTGCATTTTTGTCTTTTGTCATAAGTATTATTCATTTTATATAACTCAGCATTTGTCCTTTTTTGATTTCTACAACACACCACAATTTATATAATAATGAACACAATAGATATAACAGTGAACACAACGTGCATCAACAAATCTGTTAAAATAAGCCGTTGCGTTGCCGTAAACTTTACAATACTTTTTATTTATATAATAAAAAAAACTTATAAAGATAAAGGTAATTATATCATAAGAGTAGATAGACGAACTCCAAATATACACTCACTGCGCTCGGGCTGTGTTTAGTAAGTTTAAATTCAGTTTGATCGCCGTAAAGTGTTCCACGGTGCCGGCTTAATTGAAATAGGCAAGAAATGGCGCAACTTTCGGCTAGTTTATCCAAGCGGCGCGGACCACTCAGACGAAATAACAATCAAAAGAAAATTTTAACTTTTCCTCAGAAATCGTTCGGTTCAGTTCTCAAATATGGATTCAACAGTCTCCCGGAAAATCTTGGGTATCGTTTATTGAGATAAGCTGCTGTTTGGATGAATTCAGTTGGAATAAAACATAAAAGACCGTGGGCAGGTGGAGTTACGATCTGTGAATGGATGTAGGCTGAAGCTGGATGCGGCAAGCTGAAGACGAGGCGCGAAGGCGAGCGAAACGGTAGGCTATGTTCAGCTGTGGGCTGAGTCCGGGTTATGATAATGGTTCAATATGTCTTAACCGTGTTTATCTCTTACAACAGTCATAAAGGAATATAATCATACAAACACTGGCGCAGAATGGCAGAAATAGTAAAAGTGATATATTTTTTTAAATTGAGCCCTTAAATTACTTTTACCATTTCAAGCCTTTCTGTTTTGTGCATTTGTCAGCCGTATAGTATTAGAGCCTGTGGATGTGATAAAATTTATAAGACGTAGTCAAAGGATATGAATACATTGATATATGTGGCTCTTTGACTTAAATTCTGATCTACTGGTTATAAATGATTCAGACCGGCAATGAGTCCTCAGGATTGATTATTTAACATATGTGATGAAATATTGAAAAAAAAAACTAAATCTAGATAAAACATCTTACAAACAACGTTATTATGTATATGTCATTATAAAAAAATAGCTCTGAATATTGATACTCGTCTCACTGATTGATTGAAAAAACATCTGAACGTCGGGGTCTTTGTGTGTCCTGTGTCGTTGTGTATGGCTTGATCTAATTCCTTCGGGTATTAGAGATGTTGTCCGTCAATTGTATGCCGACAGTCATTTTAAACTCACCGACACAAGGAGATGAAAACACAACGCTGTGAAATATTTTTTTGATACAGCTGAATATTGACTATAGCTTTAACAATAACAAACTTTTATAGAAGTAATTAAAATGATACCTCGTTCGTCGAGAGCGAGTCCCAATCGAGAGATCGTAAACTTGATCTCCGGTTCGGGTATTATTGGGTTGTGCTGAATTGAATTTCCTGATAATGGCCCGGAGGCTGCATTTGTTACCGGTGTACAGAAAGTGTCTCACCCCCTATTCTATAGTGTGACATACGTAAAGTGAGACATACACACAATTGGACATGCACATAATGGGACATGCACATAGTGGGACATACAAATAGTGTGACATACACATAGTGGGAGACACATAGTGAGACATACACATAATATAGTCATGAAAAGGAACTACACTCTTCTACTTGCCTTTTCGGGGATTATAGGTGTCATGTCACGTTATAACTAATATGGACATCGAACAAGAGCTTAAAAAGGAGACAAAGATTAAAAACATAATTATTTATTTCTTTAGCGTTACAGACAAGAGTACATACAATAACGATCACAAAAGGATACACAGTATAGACAAATACCTATATGATATTTATAAACAATATTAGTATGTAGCCCGTAGAAAGAGTCAAATGACACACTTACTTACGCTATGACATATATTCATTTAGCGAAAAATATTTATAATTTATAATTTTCAGGGATTGTCCGTTTTTTGTTAAATGAAAAGTTTCCAACATGACACTTGACTAGAGAGCGTAGTAATACAAGAAAAAACTTTTAATGAACTTTTAATGAATAATGATGTAATCCCACATTCTATTTTTAAAGTCATGTCTTAAATTTTCTTGAGACGGATTAAAACTGTGTCAAACAACATCTGTAGATAGGATAAAAATGGGACTTACTGTATTTTATACTATTTAAGTTAATTGACTGTATTTAATTAGAGAAACTTCTAGATTGCAAAGAATTTATTTGTTTTAATGTAAATACAAATTACGTTTTGTCTTTTGCAACCAGTCAGTGCTCAAAGAGTATTTAGGTTTATAATAATTGTGTATTAACAAAATGTTTGTTTAAATCAAATGTTTATTATTATATTACACAAAAGACAATCCCTACGGTTCTGCTCCATCTCAATTTCACGAGTAGCTCTTTTACACAACAATGGTTATATTACAAGCTATTAGCTAATGAAATAATAATAAAACTTGACGACTTTAGAACTTGAACAAAATTGATGTACTAATTCAATTTAAAATTTCCCATCATGTTAATTCAATGTTATCCCATGTGGAGCAGCACCGTTATCGCGAAGCGGTACATTAAAATACGTCACGTGTAATATAATATTCTTTTTGGTTTCTTTCTTATATTTTTAAATAAATCAATTGAAAATATTTATAACATATCTTTAACATGAGCCTTAATATGACTCACTGACATTCGACATGGAAAATTGAAAATTCAAATTGCTATTTTTTTTACGACAAATGCAATCGTTCACTCTCGTTAAACTTGCACGAAAAGTGACAAAATGCAATCTTTTTAGCGGAACAACACGACGAAATGCAGGATAAGGTACCATTAAATCTTTATAATATAGAACGAGAACAGCTTTGGTCCCTTTCAACAATACATTTATAATTTTGCTTAAAAAATTTAAAATTAATAACGACGCGATATTTCATATTGAACCCAAACCGAATAGGCGATATGCAGAATATTTTTTTTTCATAATGATATTATAGATAACTCGATAAACGTTGTTTTACAATCCAAGCTCTTAAAGACCTTTGCAGTTAAGAATATTTAAACATTTTTTTCATTCTTAACGAAGCTACGAAGCACACTCGCTGGTAGGTATGTCTTTAGAATTGCAATCATTAATTACGTATTTAACCAGACACGAGATACGACAATACAAGATAGCTGCAATGAGTGATAAAATAATATGTATACGAAATTATTCCGGGCGAAATTTAAGTTTCAACATTAACACGATTCTTTTTTGTTTATGGCTCGAGTTAAACCGTTTGTTACAATACAATACGAACAAACTTCCAAGAGGAAATCTGCGACAATAAGTAGTCAATAAGTAGTCATCATTACAATCCAAGCTCTTAAAGACCTTTGCAGTTAAGAATATTTAAACATTTTTTTCATTCTTAACGAAGCTACGAAGCACACTCGCTGGTAGGTATGTCTTTAGAATTGCAATCATTAATTACGTATTTAACCAGACACGAGATACGACAATACAAGATAGCTGCAATGAGTGATAAAATAATATGTATACGAAATTATTCCGGGCGAAATTTAAGTTTCAACATTACCACGATTCTTTTTTGTTTATGGCTCGAGTTAAACTGTTTGTTACAATACAATACGAACAAACTTCCAAGAGGAAATCTGCGACAATAAGTAGTCATTAGGATACTGGCCGACATTAAAGTTAGTAGCGATTCTGAATCTGTTCATTTTTTATACATTTCTATGGCAAACAATTCAATGGTCGCTTCTTATCGCTTACTATATCGTTCGCAACAAATCGGCCAATGTCAGTTAAATGGACAGTAATAACCCTTAATTCAACTAGACATTCATGTTTAATAAAACTGAGGGTTATCCACCGTTATTATGTAAATAGTTCCGATTGTCTTTATTAAGTATTCTCTTATTCTAGTAATGGGGTCTTACGAAATTACAGTCCATTCCATAATAGCTTCTAACAATGAGCGTTCTCTGAATTCCGAATTTCTTTCATCGCACCTGTCTTGAATATCTCCGACTAAATTTTGCTGAGCTTTGAAATTGGTACTCGTGATTCTCGCAAGCGCGGTGAATGGGATTACAGAGAATTTTAACTCGACACTCTACATATTTTCATTTGTAATAAAACCACCCAACAAATTAAGGTTGATTTTGCAGGATTATGAAACCACAGGGAAATCACTGAACAGTTCTGTTAACAATTTTAGATTGCATTAAATCCGTGAAATTCAATGGACATTACTGAATTCTTATCTTAAATTTTACTAAACGGTTCTGGAGCCTTTAATTCTCTTTCCTAAACTAATCTTCAAATATCACTGAATGGAGCAAGACCGCTTATCGTTCTGGGCGTTGGATCTAACCAGTCTGTTCAAGTTGAGCTTAGGGCTACCGCTGGTGCTGTCGCCGTCGCCTTTGGCACACGTTTTCGTTCTCATTATCATGAGATCAGTTCTGATGCTCGGTCGTCTGACATTCGGAGCGACAACCCCGCAAGCATCGGACAAACGTCTTTTAATAGAAAGAGTACACTTTTTACTTCTACTAGTTTGACTGCTAGTAGGGGGTAGAGTGCAGGGACTGCCGAAAGCTGTACTGACTCGTTTGTGGTGGTTCGGTGCCATTTCTAAGGGCAGATTCGCAACAACAAAGAGTTCATAGAACAGGTCGTCAACGTTCTGATTTTTCTTTGCGGAAGTCTCGACAAACACACACGCCGAGTCTTGAGTAGTGCAGTACGCTGTTGCTTCCTCCGGCTGCACAGTCCTGTGGAACAAAGATCAATGTTCTGATCAATTAAAATTGGCAGTGAAAAAGAGAAAATAAATCGGCCTCGGAAACCTTAAATCTCAGACAAATCCATTACATACAAACATACCAGCGTCTATTTTTATGTACTTATGCCAAGTGCTCTTTCAATATCTCGTCATAAAACCTATAACACAAACCTTCTGTTCAACATAACAAAGAATCGCTTGCGTGGAGTTATTATTCTTCTGAAGAAAATATAAAGAACTTTTTAATTTGACGTTCGCGCGCGTCAGTTCTAAATGAGCGAGGAGATTCTCAAAAGATTCAAAGGTACTGTATTGTAAGCGCGTCGGGTCTTGCGGTTGACGTTATGAAAATGCATTTGAAATGTAAAAAGCCGGTGACCTGGCGTTGGTAGTTCGTATTCTGTTCTGAAATACAATAACTTTCGATTAACGCTTTTACCCGTGCTATAAATACTTCAACGGCTAGTTATTACTATGGGTAGCTAAATCTCTTGCAAACCTATTTTTCAGTATCCATTTTCGTCGCTAGCTAACAAAATTTCCGTTACTGTGGTCCCGAGTTATAAAACAAATATAACTCAGCTCGCTCCTCGCATTTTCGAGTCGAATCGAGTGTCGTCTAAGTCGTTTTATATTCACATAGTTTCGCCACCTATATCTTCCACTGTTATCTAGTGCTGCTAGTGCTATTAGTGGCTGCTAAGGTTCTTCTTTAAATTTTACTAGTCACATGCGGATAAGCAGACTTCAAACGCTTTGGCCAATATTATGGTGGAGTTAAAGGCGAACAGGATTCCTCACGTTAATTTCATTCACCTTTTAACATTTAGAACCATGATATTTAAGATTCAAAAACCCACATTATTCTTCATTGTAAAATTTGTAAGGAAGGATAAGTGCGCGCTAAGTTACCAAAAGGGATATTAATCTTATCACACAATTTTATATAAACAGGGAGGGATATGTAATTTGTCAGCATTTGAACCCACGATATCTGGAGCACTGAGACTAAACTTATAACCAGTAACTCATTAGTGACTGTTATACTTTTATAGATGTAAAAATATATAAAAATATAAAGGATTTTACAAGCAGTAAAGTGAACTGAATGAAGGTTCAATAACTTTTACGTAGTGACTTAATGGGTTAATAAAGATGGCAGTATCGGCAACCTCGGCAATAATTTTAAATCCCAGGATAGTCACCGTCAGAGCGTCGCGGGGCGAGACAGAGACAGATGATGTAATTTATAGCGCACGACAATAGAGGCGACATGACAGATGACCATAGTAAAACATCGCCATTTTTCACTGTTACCACTAATTCACGGATTGACTGCTCGTTACTGTTATCGAGGCTGTCTCTATGCAACACGAACATGGACTCGATCTGAGCGCTTCGAAAATATTTCAAAGAAACGATCTGAAGATTACGCTAAAGGAAATGTGAAGTATATAATAATGTACCTTTTTGTTCTTAATATTTGATACGATAATGACACACACGAAGCCGCTCACATTCGTTTTCTAAATTCAATTTCCGAATTAAGTACATAAACGATATATGAAATTTTCGAGAACGCTCTGTCTGAAGAGTACAAGCGTTTTTATTGCAGACGAAATATAAAATGAAATATTGTGAACTTTACTAGCTTCGTTTTCTACCGCAATAATAAACAAAATATAAACGGACTCAGAACCCTCAGTAGAAATAACTTTTATTATTCTGATTCGTAAATTGATAAAATTATCAAGCCACCATAACACACCATATAAACCCAGTTAGTTCCTCTACTTTAATTCTAATAATGATTATAACGACATAAGTCGCATCATAAGATTGTAAATCGATATGAATATTATAAGCGTATTTGTTTTCGCCTGGCTGGCCTCGCCATTTGCCCTCATGTCAGTTATCATACTCGCGGAACCACTTTTGACCAAGTTCGTCATCTAGATGATTTCAACCTAGAAGTATGTATCTTTTTATATATTATATACAAGCGTTCAACCGAGATTCGGTGCAAAGTAAAACTTCGATATCTCCTGACGTGTGTTACTAGCCTTATCTCTAACGATACCGATGTGGTCGGCTTGGCTAATTGGTTATCGCCGCACTCACTTGAGTTCTTTGTCGCACTTGTTGCCAGCTATCGCCATGGGCACGCGGGGCGCCTGCCGCTTCCCCCTGCTGCCGCTCGTCGCGCTGGCCTTGGTCTCGAGGATCTGTTCCCGGAGCCGTACCACCTCCTCGAACGACTCGCGGCTGTCCATCGCGAACACCAGCACGAACAGGTCCCCTGTAGACGACACGAATGATGAGAAATTAATTATAAATAAATGGGCAAGTCTGTTTTTAATGATAACCAATTATTTCAATTATTTCAATGTTCTAAATATATTGACTTTCGCAGGAAAATCAACAAGATTCTAAGACAAACGATAGGTATACCGAGAAAAAAAGGGATATTTTAATGAATTTGCCTTCTGCCTTGTTGAACCCGGAAGGTGCGTGGATAATATAGGGAAGGGACAAAACCTCGACAATTTACGATGTCTCTTTTCTCTGTGGAACATTGCTATTCAGAAGGTTATATTCACCAAAGGCTTTGTAACGTACATCTAAAACTGCTACTCGGCTTTACTCGAGGTATAAACATTTTTTGATAAAACATTGAATAAATATAATAGTATAGTATAATAAATATAGTAGTAATAATATATTCATCGAAAATATAGTTACATATACAAATGTTAGTGAGCGGAGACTCTGCTCTTCCATACATACATAACTAGAATCAAACATCAACAGAATCGACCAATTTTCTTTTTATTTTATGTTATTGATATCTACATATGTGTGTACGAATATTTTTCAATATTTTATAATCTATTTTAATATAAGTGTTCATAAAACGTAACTTCACGCCCGTAATCCCCGAAGAGATGAGCAGAGGAATGCAGAACACTCCCATTCTATATTATTTAAACTAATGTAATACATACATTCGTATATTATTCGTTCAACACTTCGTGTGTAAGTAAATGTGGATTACAAGAAACCACATTGGAACGCGAACTATGCAAAGAACGTCCACAAAACCGGTTCTTACCGGTTTACGAAAGCTTCATTACATGTATTATGCAAAAGTTGTTATTTGTTTAATAATAATGAATATTTGTTTAATAATATTTAAAATTGGAACTCTTTTCTAGCCACCACATATTTTATAATCAGTCGGGTTGGATTTAGTTTCGGACTTTTCAACGCTAACTGAAGGCTTAAATAGAAAAATGTAAAATATTTAATTTAAAAATTATAATGTTGTAAAATATTTGCTGCTACCGCCGCTTGTATACTAACAATAATAGTAACACAATCGTTTCCTTTATTGTTGAAGATATCAATCTAAGTTGTACATAAATTAGTAAACGTGATTTTGACTTAAGACTTTTAATAAATACTCCTTCCTTAGTGTTTTAATAAATTTATAAAGACAAACATTTAATAATTTGTGCTTTCTGTCTGTCCTGTGCGGGATCTGGCGTGAAATGGTAGGAGAAAAGGTGTATATTCATAATGTATCATGAAACTTATTGTAAATCACAGAACTTCCGACCACGCTTATGTAATATTAAAGTATTTTCATATTGCCAAGCAATACTAGACAGCAATATTCATATTGCAAAATTGATCGTTGAGCGAAATATTCGAAGTATCCACGTCTGAAACGCCACATGCTTCCATGAAGAGCAATTCGCCCTTTGACATTATAAACCCAACGGAAATAAGCATAATATTATTTCATTCCAAAAATGAAATATTACAATTTGTAAAAGAAATAAATGTTCCTAATATTCATGTAAACTTCTGCCTGATTTTTTTCATCGTAACATTGTTTTTCATTGCTTTGATCTATATTCAAAATGTTTTATGACTGCATAATTTATCTTTTTTCGATAGACAATTCTCCATTCAAAAACAATCTAGGTACGACAAATGAATATTAAAAAAAAATCGTATATAGTGTAATAAACATTAAATCAATTGTGTATGGTAAAAGAAATAATTTAATATAAACTAATACAACCGTTTTGCATATTACACTGATAAGAGTGAGAGAATATAGAATAATGTGCTGAGTTAGGGTAAATATTTTGTTATTATCATTTATTTACGAACACAATTAATTGCTTTACAAAATGGACGTACCACAGCGCAACTGTCATTTAGTATTATGAGGTATTAAAAATACGTCAAAACATCGGTCTTTTTGAGAAGCGACAAAAACTTCCCGTCGTATCAGAAAACACAGGTAAGCACTCTGGTCACGTAAGATTCTTTTCAATAAAATAAAAAAATGCAGAAAATTTCCTATACTTATTGTACGAAATTCATCATGTCAGACAAAAAACAACAATAAGCAAGTTGAAATCATTTACAAGTACTATTTATAAGTAAAACATTGGAAATAATTTCCAACGAAAACTCAGTGGCTACTATTATGTTACGATGGAGCTTCGACTTCCGAGTTCTGTAGCACCACTCGACGTGACGTCGAGCACTATAGCCAGTCAATTGGCTATCAATAGACCTTCTAGATATGTCTGCGAGCTTTTTGAATATCGAACGCTCGATCTTAACAGTTGAAAGTTTCGTAACTGTTAAAGTTTTGTTTTTATGAAGTTAATAAATAATAGTCATATGCATCAGATAATGTTAAGTGTTATTTCAGCAAAAATAATTTTTAAATTTTCATTCATCTTTAGAAATTCATTTGGCGTCCTTTAAATATGGTCTACAGCCTTCTCAGACTATGGTATTAAAATCAAACGATAGTAGGCCAATTATATGTAGTACATTTTTATAAACAAAATGAATTGTCATAAAGACAATGCATATATGTGCCTATCACAAACTGTGTACATATATCTTCGGACTTTCGATCTGTAGATATATTTAAGCTCAGTTGCTGTGTGCTGTCCCTAAAGACTAATTACGAAAGCTTTATGTTACGCGTAAGAGGGAGAGTGAGATAATGTGAAGGTTTTCTTCATATTATTATTATTCACAAGCTTTTTTAAAATCAGTACTCACAAATGTAGCTCAATGTTAGACAGGACAAAGATACAGTGGAAGAGAGAATAGAACAACTGATGAAAATTTTACGTCCCACTATGGAATAGATGGTGAGCCTATTGCCATGCATCAGGCACATATCCAGACTCCGAACCACTACTAGTAAATCTAAATCAGAAAATTTTGTAGTGTTCAACCCGGGAATCGAACCGGGAACCTCCCGATCGGCAATCGCACTTGCTACCAATACAACCAACGAGATATGTTTGTTTAAAAAAAATACATTACCAACAAACATGAAATAAGAAAAACATTTCATTTCATTCCATCATCTCAGTGGATATTTCAGTAGAATGCACGTTTCAATAGCCAGGTCTGTTCAATTCGTATTGACCGTAGCGTATGAGTATTGGAAATCTTTTGATTTATCCATCCGAATGACTACACACTCGATACTATATAAATTATGAATCAGTCGAGTGCTCCGAGTCGGGTCGAGTACTACGGTATGCAGTGGGTTCATTAGGTCCGTGAATGTATCGTGCACTCGACACAATCTGAAATATGGCCATTTTGCTAGTTGTTGATAAATTTGATAGTGGTTGATACCTACATATTGGCATAATTCCAAATTTGAATTTAGAATGTTGTTGGTGTGCGTATTGTACAAATAATAACAAATCGTATTTTCTTGTTCAATATTTCGGTACGATTTATTAGTAATTGTGTTTTGTAAACTATAACATTTAAAGTTACTACGCTAAATGAGAAAGAATATGTAAATAAATTCAACCGAGATGAGTTGTATGTTAATTATGCAGAAAATTCCTATGAAAACTTGCAGTGGAAAGTGAAAAAATAATTATAATATAAGTTAATTCTGTGTGGAAGAAGATAATGACCACGGCATATGTACCTTGAAGATGGTTACTCTATTTATCATAAAAATGTGACAATTATCATTCTTTAACGTATTTGTCAATGACATAAAACAATGCTTCATGCACTCCGAATTTTTACTTTACGCTGATGACATGAAAATTTTTAAAAAATTGATAAAATTGCGGACTGCCATCTTCTACAAGAAGATCTGATCCGTTTTGAAAAATACTGTCACCTCAATAAACTAGAACTAAACATAGATAAATGCTACGCAATCACATTTACTAGAAAGACTAATGCTATACGTTTTAAATATTCACTTAAGGAACAGGATATAAAGACTGTAAGTGAGATTCGGGACTTAGGCGTCACTCATGACGCTAAACTGACATACGCAAGTCATGTGGACAATATATGTAAAAAAGCTAATAAGATGATGGGTTTTATTATCAGGCAAAGTATTCAATTCAACAAGATTAA
>DWEI01004606.1:0-11543 GCA_018245875.1 Mysoria ambigua
TATAACAGGTGGATAGCCTATTGCAATACACAGAGCAAATGCAGACACCGAGCCACTATTACAAATTGTCACTAAATATATTAGTTAGAGACATCCTGTATCCATCCAGTGAAATCCGACCTGGATTTTAAACTTGGGACTTTCCGGTCGACAGTAGCACTTCTGTCAACCCTAAATAACATAACATATTTATGCAAATGCTACTTAAATATGTTATTTAATTATGATCAAAAACAGATATTTAGTAAACCGGTATTATCTAAACTAAACTATTTTGACGCAACTCAGCAGCCTAGTCAATCTAAACTGATGCTGGGGCCAGATAAGAACACGGATCTGGACGTGATATACCGGACAGAGAGTCCTGAGATATATTTAGAGGAAGCAGAGCAATCCAGACTTATGATGGCAATATCCGCTGGTACGTACGTATGTGTATTTATGTATAATACCTCAATGTTTAAGCTCACGTATACAAGAGATATTCGTTTCGAAAATTGGAGCGTTATTAAATAATTAGAAATCCATAAATTTTACAAGAAAAAAGTATAATTACTCGGTATGCGTCCAAATTTTGAAATATTGACAATTTAAAATGTTGTGCCGCTTGCGCTACGCACGGGTATAATTTATATGCAATAATCTCAATCACACTTTATAGAGTAACTGCGTCATGCGAACGGAAAGTTTTCTTGGATTGTATGTATACCTTAAAAATTTCCGTGTGCGGTCAATAGCTTGACTGACCACAAAAACATGGGCTATCCAGTTTTTTATGATTCACCTGCAAAAATTCCGTTATCTACAAATGTCTAGTGTATGTTTTGATCGATTATATAATAGGTACCTAATTGATGTAACTTTTGTTGAGAAAAAACTGGGTACTTATTGCGCTACATAGTATTGTGTAATATTGTTAGTGTATTGTGTAATATTGTGTAATATTAATAAAAATAGGAAGGGACAATATTGGAGGGAAATCTTTTTATCATCGAATTCTCAATATTTCTCTAAGATGTGTGAAGCATGTTCTTCGATTATTTATTATTTAAAAAGTTGACCTACTAGATCGAGTTTGGTCTAAATCCTTCACGTATTTCTGCCGTCCAAGAAGGAGACGCAAAAAGAGTTCAAGATTATATCTTTAGGATTAAAGAGTAAGTATGTTTAAAAAAAAGTCGACAACCACGTGAAGAATGTTGAAAATTATAGGTAATAATGATATTGTTAGCGGCAATGTTAACATTACGTGTTTTAGAGTAATATGTATTCTTATTTCTAAGTTTCTACATTCTCGACGCTTTACCATTATTAGTAAATTAATTTTACGTATATTATGGCCATATTCATGGATAATATTACAGGATCAATATAAAAGTTTGAAATTTTATGGTATATATTTTTCCATGAAACTTAATCATTTTCAAATTTATAATATCTTGGTAAGGTGTAGGTATATAATTTCTTGTGTTTTAAATTAAGAGAGGACAAAAGAAAATAAGAGCAAGTGTAAAAGTAGTAAAAAAGTATTCCAGTTACCCGGTACGATAATTGTATAATGCTGTACAATTTAAGGACAAAGAAAGATAATGCGATAGCCATAATGTATTGGATAAAGATTAAATCTATGCAATACATTATCGCTAAAACCTTAAAATGAGAAGACCCATAAGGAAATAATTTAATTGACAAAGACACCCGAAAAAAAACTGTAAACATGGCAAACGTTGTTAAAACTAAATAGGATCTTCTTATTTTTCTTCGAGTCGAAAGCAGATCGTGAATGATCAGCCATTGTGGTGAAAGGATCAGTCGCAATGTCCAGGGTGCGCCGGGCTGTGTATGTTCTTAATTAGACATAGTCGTCGCTTCAGGGGGCTCCTTTCATGTCTTCTATGAAAACCAGAAGGCACCTTTCATGCACCATATGGAAAAGATAATAAACAATATGGATATAACTATAAACATAAATAAAAGGACGAAAAAGGAGAAAAGGAAGCGGAAAAGCCAAGGTTGTAAAGACTAACACAAAGACGAGCTGTAAATAAGGAAAAAGTTTCGTATTCTGGTTCAGCTTGAAACGACTACTGTGGAATTGTCTAGTATGGAATGAAACAAATAATGTTATAGAAAAGCAAATGACTACTATGTGTAAGATGGAACATATGAATAAGTAGGAACATATACAGCTTATGGCATCAAACAGTACTATTTTAATTTATATTGATTGCAGTGATTATGGTGGAACTTATTAATAAATAAAGATCATTGTGCTCTTAAATAATATCTTACAAACATAACATTGACGATAAGATGAATTTGCTTAGTTTCAATGCATGTTATATGTACTAGATGCGATATAGTTAATTACGGGAAAAATGTTGCAAACTCGTTTACGAGTTCATTCTTTGTAAAGTTACGTCAATTATTTGTTTACCTGTGGCATATTATGAAGGTTGTTATAAACGGACCGAGTTGCATAAATTGTGTATTTCCTGACTATAGGATTCTATGAATTCAAGTAACGCGTACTGCTTTTAAAATTCAATTCTGCAATTGCATTCTCAGTACTAACATCTTGTACGAGTTTCGCCACTTTTAATGTGGAATGGTGTTATCCATTGTGGAAATTCAATTAGATAGTTTCAAAATATGTAGTATGGTAATTTATACACCCTCGCCGTCAGCCATACATTACGAAGTTTATTGTTTTAAGGAAATGCTAAGCATTTTTTTTGTAATTATCTATTTTTTTATTATTACGATATTACATACCTTTATCTATATTACACATAATTTCAAACACAGCCAAAGTTTTAATCGTGCTGAATAGTAAAATATTAAAACTTATATCTACGCCTGTAATCCTCGAAGAGGTAGATAGAGAAGTGAATTTTAGTTAAGAACACTCTCACATTTCACCATTTACGATGACGTGCCACCGTGAACCAGTCACACGAATGCATAACTTAAACTTGAACTAAGAATGAGGTAGTGATAGTAAACAAAAAAGGTCACTTACGTTGCTATTTCCTAGAAATGTATAGGAGGATAAGCCTATTATGTGTAATATACTACTTAAAAACTGACTGTGTTTAACGAAAAATATGTCTCAATCTGTTTATAGGTCAGGAGCTCATGGTGTCCTACTTTAACCTGCTGAGAGAGGCTGCCACCTGCTCTGTGGCCAAAATAAAAACCATCGAATGGAAGTTGTCACATTCGGGCTGGTGGAATGCAAGGAACCATCATCAATTTATACCTTGCTTATGTCCAGTTCATAACAGAACGCCACTTGACGTTTGGCGGTACATCAATAGTGTTTTCGTTATGTTTTCAAATAAAATATAGTTACAATTTATGTATAGATTTAATGAATTTTCTTACGAATTTATAGAATAAAAATGGACATGAAATCTATGTCTATTGGGCCTGATAATTCAGAAGGAACCGCTTTATTTGGCCGAATCAATACGGTGGAAGACATAAGGACACTTCGAAGCAGTTTCCAACCTAGTGTTTGAACTGGTAGGTGGTCAATGTTTTTAAGTTACGAAATAATACATTCACATATACATTGTATCCATTTATTGATTCATTTTGTTTTGGTTTAACAAAGAATACAAACGAGTATTTACATGAAAACACATCAACACCTTAATTTATAAACACTGAGAAATGTTGTCTTCGTTCGACATTTCTTCATCTGCATCTGCCCCACGTTAATGAAATCTACCACCCCATAAATGTTCTTTCTTAATACATAAATTATAATATTTTAGTCAGTACTGATATCACAACGTATAATAACACTATGTAACTATTAAAATGTGCACATTTATTACAGGTCAAGTGTTATTGAGAAGAAATTAATTTATCGATATGATTTATTATCTTTACATAGCCCGTACCATGCTTTTGCGAGGTTCAAGACGGACCTTAAATCCTTCGGCGCGTTTCAAGATTATGTCGGCCTGAAGATTAAAGTCTGATTCCTTGAGGTCGGAGTAGACGCGGAAATTCCTTAAAATCGTGGACAGGATAATCTTGAGCTTCAACATGGCGTACTTACGACCTGCAATGGATACGTTATTTATTTACGATTCGATTATGTAACTTTAAAGCTGTCGCTAACTGGTCTGAATGATATACGTTAGTATTATTATTATTAAACCATACCGCCAGGTCCCTTACAAGATATCATGGAATATCAAATGTTTATATCCTTAGAGACCTGTCAAACTTAACAAACACGTCGGAATAAAAATTCTCGAATTAATGAACTTACCCACACAACTCCTGGGGCCAGCAGAGAAAGGTACGAAAGCGTAATAATGACGATTTGCAGAACGTTCTGGAAGGAAGTTATCCGGATCAAACTTTTCGGGGTTGGGGTACACGTCACTGCGACGATGGAGCTTGTATGTCGCAACCACAACAGTAGCACCCTTTGGTATTACCTTGCCATTTGATGCTGCAAATGGTGAAGAGGATAGTTGTATTAAAATAAGTTTTATAATATTAACGACGTCGTTTCATTTTAACAACAATATTTCTGTAGAAAATTTAAACTGTTGTCAATAAACTTACCAAGAGTGACGTCTTCTTTGATATGACGGGCAATGATAGGTACAGGTGGGAACATTCTCAATGTTTCCATCATGCATCTCTCGAGATACTTCATTTCCAAAGTATCTTGGAAAGTGGCAGGTCGGTCAGAATCTCCAAATATCTGATAGAGCTCCTCAACCACTTTATCTTGAATATCTTGGTGAATACCCATCATGGAAAGGAAGAAACTGCTTCCAGCGGCAGTAGTATCGTGACCCTAATTGATAAAAAAACTTTGTTGATACATGTAACGTAGCATCACGCCTATAATTTCCGAAAAGGTGCACAGAGAAGTGTACACTCCCAAGTTTCATGAGCTATGTTTACGTCCCTCTATGGAGTAGTGGATAAGTCTATTGTCATACCCAGAACAAGTATGCAGATTCGAAACACTACTATAAAATCTAAATTACAAAAATGTAATAACGTCCAACCCAGGATTTAATTTCAAAAGCAGGCGATCGGCAGTGGCGATTGAAACCAACACGGCTAATCGAACCGTAATATGTACATATAAAATAAAATAATTAAATATATAAATATATTTAAGACATTTTCCTTTGTTAATTGATCTCACCTCAAACATAATAGTGTCCACTTGCTCTTTTATTTCTTCATCTGAAATGACCACTCCGCTTTGAGAACTCTCTAAGAGAAGATCAAGGAAGGCAAGGCGCTTCTTTTGGCCAACGTCGTCATCCACATCCAAATCGTCTTTTAGTCCAGCGGATTGGCCGAAAGAGAGGCCTTCCACGGACGTGGTTTTCACAGCGGCTTCCGTCGTATCAGTTAAAATGGTAGGCTTCTTACCAGAAATAAATTCTTGCTTCTTCCGTTTAATAACCTAAAATATAAAAACAAATTATTAAAAAAGTATCCTGAAAATATATACTTTCACATTTGAGTGTTATTTATTTTGTGATATTAACCTTTGTAGTCAAACCGTGGATGATATCTAGAAGTTTATTTTGAACTTTTGCGTACTGGGTAAAGTTAAACAACAAATCTGGTCTTAGCCAAATTTTGGTGTGTCTTAAATGCAAAATATCGCACATCTTCATCACAGCCATGGCATATTCGAATCCACTTTGATCCTGAGTGCTTTTACTGACACCCATCGCGGTTTCTGCAAACAACATAAATTTATAATTTATGTTGACATCTCGTATTTCTTGAAAAAAAAATATAGCACGTGACCTCAATAAGTTTGAATTTGAATTTGAATCGTTTGCGCAATGTTGATCGTAAAGAGGTCTCACGAGCGGCGAGCGCTCGTTGATGCTGAATATCGACCATTATCGTTACGTGTAAATGCGGGGGGTCGCCAAACTTGACGCCGCGTAGTGCGCGTAGTATGTACCTATACTTTTCCTTATGCTGCCATGAATCACATTAAATAATGGCATCATACGCTGCCCTTCCAATAGCCGGTTAAATGCTAAGGTTACCAGGTACCAGAGGTTAGTCTAGTATTAACAACTTAATTACAACCATAAATATCACGGATGTACGCGCATACCAACTTAGACCTCAATTTGTCTTGGCTTCCTTAACATATGTAGCAATGCAATGCAAAACGTAAACAAACAGATATCTAAATATCTGTTTGTTTACGTTTTGCATTTTCTAGATCCTTTTAGAACTGACAAGTATTAAAAACATTTGCACTTCCTTTTCCTTTGAATTATTCATTCATTCACTGTCTTCCGAGTTAGGTCACGTTATAATGACACAGTAGTCTGTTTGTGGTATTAAACAAAAATCTATAAAGTAATTTTCATTTGTTTAAAAGGCTATTTGTATTTATTGGTTTATTATTTTTATTTTAGTACGGTATAAGTTGTACTGATGAAAACGAATTTGGTCAATTTTTCTATTGCTATCATTAAAAGTAATTTACTTAATTAAAAGTAATCTACCGAAGAGGTAGACACAGCAATGCTGAACATTCCCATGTTTCACCGGTTACGTTTACGTTGATAAAATTTTCCAGTTATTCAAAAAAAAAATGTAAGAATTTATTGGAAATACCAATGAATCCATCGGCAGCGGAATTTCGCAAATGGATTACTGCGTTCTCACCGCGCTCACGAACACTGCCCGCGAGGGCCGCGGCGACCCGCGTGTTGTCACCGCTGCCACTACGTGACGGGGCGCTCTAATGGCTGTTTGTTATTATTATTTTTACGCGCGAGTAATCCTACCACGCGTGAACATTGATAACTATAAATGCAGCGTATATGGTGCATATAATTCTTTATATTTATTTTGATAATATATTTGAATTAAATTAATATACTAATTTTAATATCCATTTCTTTGTTATTGCGAAGAAAGCATATTAAAGTATAATATACTGTTTGAGTACATAAAAATTAAATTGCGTCATGTACTTTTATTGTATATACACGAAAAAAGACGATTGTTACTATTTTTTGTTATTCAAAAAATTTAAGCTGAGCCTAAAACCGCCGAAGTATTGTAATTATTTTATACATTTATTTCATTTAGGCGTTAGTTCACTACTGTGAACATAAACTCTTATTATAGTTCATGTGGCCGTAATGTACTAAATATCAAATGCTTAGTAATCAATTTCTAAGGATACTAGGCTACAGAGATTCCTTTTTAGCATTCAGAGCATTATTGGTTGCTTCGCTGAGAACGAGAGCAGAATACTATTTAAAAAGATGTATTAATAGTTACACTTATTGAAGGACTTGGTACCGTCGATTTATAGTTTAATTTATTTTTAAACGATGAGGTTTTCTTGTCAGTGAAATCAACTTTTATATGTTTGGGCTTCTTATTTGTCCATAAGTTGAAACTGAAGCTGAACAAACTTTATTACCATTTTCTGAATGTGCCTTGTTGTACAAACTATTTTCGAATACTTCCCTTTGAACGGATTCATTTGAATGGTTATTCAAATAAATTATTCGTGATAACAAAATTTAACAATAATTTAGATATATTATATGTGTTAATTAATAACACATTTTTAGGCACTAAATTATTCTGAATTCTATTAATCAAGTAACCTGTACACACAAATGCTCTAACCTTGTAGATACACGATCGTTGAGCAATGAGGATCAACCATTTTGTATATGTTTAAGAACATCTATAATAAAAAAAATTAAGGTTGTAGAGTCGTGTTCTTCCATTAGTGGTCTATTCACAAAAAACGTCAGTGCATTTAAAGACCTCATAGTTTTTTATCATCTATCACTTAAATCCGATGACTAAAAATAAACGACGACTATCATTTTTTACTTCACTTTGTTTTACATTAATTACTGGTTACAACTCAGTTTAAAGGAACTAAGTAAGTATAATATGTACATTACAAATAAACTGCATAAGATTTCTGAATGACTGATTTGCCAATGGAAAAGTAGCAAATCGTGTAACTTGTGATATCTGACGTACCAGCTCCGGCACCTAATGATAACTTGGGTCATTACCTTACGATCTCACATTAACGTGATAGGTAATCGACTAAGTAAATATGACTGTCATAAAGAAAATAATTATTATACATTTGAAAATTAAGTTCCACGCTGTGATCTAAAAAGTAAAATTATTATTAAGTAATCCTGTAAAAATATGTATTAACTAAACACGTACCAAGAAGAATTTCCACCGTACATTCGCTCATGTAGTCGTGGCAGTCGAATACACCACTTTCCTTCTTGAGTTTGTCAACCACAGCCCTCGAGTTGGCGTTGAATAGATCGATAAAACTTTTGAGAACGTTCAAGTGGAAAGTGGGTGCAATCAATTTGCGATGTGATCTCCATTTCTGTCCTGAATGTATAAAGTTCATGTTAAAATTGTTTCAAAGTTAAGAACGCCAGCTGAATAATAGCGTTAGGTCGAAATAATATTAGACTTCCGTGTACTTCATATACAATGTACCTACATATATCTATAATTGCTGAGGTTTTTTTTCAATAATAGGTATTGATGTGGTTGAATACATTTGTATAAATATAATACAAAATTATACATCGTGTTTAAAGAAAAATCGAATTACCTGGTTGCATTTTAATATCCTATTGTTTAATAAAATTTAAGTAATAATTACGTATTATTTTACTTGTTGCATATCCATATATTAAAAAAAAATACTAAATAAAATCCATTTAAATTATATAGGTCTTGCCGATTTTATAACTCACCGGTACTGATGAGGAGACCGTCTCCGAGCCACGGCTTGAAGAACCTGTAGTCGTCGGCTTTGTCGATGTGCACGTGGCTGCCGAGGATAACCTCGACGTCGCGGGGGTCGTACAAGAACACGATGAGCCTGGGGCCGATCCACAGCTTGATAGCGCTCTCGTGTTCAAATGACTCGCTTTTCTTGACGACGTTCTTGAAGATCTCTATTGGGCGATGTACATTGTGCGTGAATATATACATACATGCATTTGTATGGTTAAAAGAAACAACGCGTTCAAAAGACCTTATCCTAACATTACTACTGAACTAATTCAAATGTTCTGTAAATACGTTTTCATACTAGTAGTATAACCTCATGGAACTATTGAACAATATTTGAAGGTATGTAAGGAGGCAGGTAATGTGACCAGCGTCATTAACTTTGCATGGACCTCGGAGCGGGGCGAGTCGTATACTGATATATTTATGTAATAAAAATATAGCAACATTTATGAGTTGTATAACGACATTTTTTAAGACCTTATTTTTGTTTTAGTACCATATTTATTATTCGTTGTAATGTATTAGCACCGAGAATTTATTGTTTATCTATCCATTTCATTACAACTGGCAATAACCTGGCATATAATTGGAATAATCAGTCTCACATAAAAACTTATAGTAAATAATGTGCTAATATATTTATGACAAAATTTGATGACGTACGTTTCCGAACACTAAAAATTAACACTGTTAAGTGAGATATATCTTAATATATTTTCCAGAAATGTTCCGTCAATATCGACACTTACGAGCTGACCCTCCAGTGAACTCCAGAGCGTTGCCAAATAGAGGTAATCCTTTTGGTCCAGGGATTTTTTCAGCCAACTCGTACAAGTGCCTTCTGGACATTCTCCAGTACGCATACCAGAGGAGAAGAGCGGGGACTAGAAGCACGTAGAACAGATTGGTGGCCGCCCAGGTGCTGGTCTGGGCGGCGACATTTTCGGTGGTTGCGTAACTCATTATAGTTACTTTGACACCTGCAATAAAAGCGACATAATTAAATCCTATTGTTAAATGTTTCATTTACTCCTATGCTTATACACATAAATATCCATAGGTTTAATTCATGTATATATTTTTTGGAGAGGTCTAATTAATTTTGGACCTATACGACGTACTTCTTAATGAGCTTTGCCTACTCTAGCGAGGCCGAAAATCAAGGTCGAAACTAGACATCCGAAAAAACATGCTTCAATTATGCCGGTGGATATACAATCAAATCCTTTATTATATATACGATTTTTTTTTTATTTTTTGACATGAAAAGTGCATTTAATTTTTTCTTTTAATCCTTAAACCTTTTTTTCAAGGGTAAACCTTCAAAAGGTTATCAGCTACAAATGAAAACAAAACTCGATGAATAAACTTATAGTAATATTCCAATGTGTTAAAATTACATTATGTGTTTAAAATGAAATATTAATACCATTTTTACACGGGTATTACAATATTAAATGCAACATTAAGTAACATTACGCCTGTAATCCCCGAAGAAGTAGGCAGAACAGTGTAGGCTAGTCCCATGTTTCACCAGTTCCGTTAATATCCCTTCATGGAATACGTGGTGAGTCTATTACGATACACGCAAACTCTGAACAACTACTAGAAAATACAAATTCGAAAGATCCAGTAGTGCCGACAGGCAGTCGCGCTTGCAACCAACGCGACCAACGAGGCAGTTGAAATATTCACATTAACCATGATGCTACCTATCCCCAAAGAAAAAACAGCGCTGTTTCGCAAAATTTTTGCTCTTAGCGTACGTCAAAAAATAACGATCACGTTTCCATATGCTTGACCTGTTATTTAACATTATTGTATTCTAGTAGCTGTGATAAACATTATAATGTACTCTCTTTGACGTTGTTTGACGATAGTTCTTCTGATGAACATTCTGGTAACTCGTATAACTATGATGATTCATTGTTTATGTTAAGAATAAAAACTTTGAATTTAACGTACGTTAAACATCCTACGCAATCTTTATTATTAGACGCAGTAAGTATGCTACATTAACGATCCGTTTGAAACAAACGGCCCTTATACTTATATTGTTATTTATACAGAGCCCATAATATAGTCTACGACTATAAAGGGTCGCCAATTCATATGTCCAAACAAGGACACGTGGCGGAGCAACGAAATATTTGAGCTATGCTTGTATCTATCAATGTGCAAAATATTGTGTGTAAATATTTTTATTGTTAATTAAAATTTATTATTCATGTTATATTTTGTTATTGTTTTAAAATTTCCTATGTTGTTTTGCAATTTTTCTCAATGATGTCAAACAGCACGAGAAATTGGTTTACTGACAATTAATAGTTGTGAGCCGTGCTCAGCGACCCACGACAAGACTGTCGGCCCTTTTTTGTACTGTGATAATTATAAGTCAACCTTCACGTTACTGAGGGAATAAAGATATTCCTATTTCTAAATTAGGATTTATTGTACACTTTTTATTTCAGAAAATAATTCGATTTAAGCTAGTTTAAATTACATGTTACGATTAAAATAATTTATACAGAATATAATTGTAAAATAAATTCGTTCAGTTCGTCACGTTATACGTGAGCATGTGTTTTTTGTATTTCCTTGGGTTATATTTGTTACTGTTACTGCCTTGTTGGTCGTGTTGGTTGCGGGTGCGACTGCCGATCGGGAGGTCCCGGGTTCGATTCCCGGGTCGAACACTACAAAAA
>DWEI01004607.1:0-11542 GCA_018245875.1 Mysoria ambigua
TTGCTCGAATAGTTGCAAGCCCCACTTTTAATCCAGAAGTCCTAGATTCGCCTCCCGGGTCTTATTATCTAATTATGTATAATATGATTTGGTTTTTCTAAGTAAAAAATTCCAATAGCACGCAATGGTGAATTGTGATGTTTCACTGATTTTTTTGATTCACACAATCATATTGAATATTTGGCACCCAAAGGACGAATCAAATGCTTATTAACGACGTCTACCAGCCGAAACCAGATCCCAGTGAAATGCTCGGATACGCTCAAGAAAACATATGTATAAAACATCACTGCATAATCTAACAGGTATACAATAAACACACAATACAATTTCTCCAACTTTAATTCGAAGATGACAATAAAATACATCGTATGGAGAGCGTGTAGCTATGTTGTGGGCGTAGACACATGTATACATATTACCATACATTGCACGACGCCGCCTATGTGTGATTTATTGTAAATATATTTCTACGAAATCATTTACACTTGCGATCTGAGTTGATTAGATATGTTCAGGTGACATTCATGTCATTCATATTTTCATTTTAATGTGTGCATTTATAATTTTTGAAATATAGTAATAGTGGGACATGTCCCACGGCCATCTGTTCCCAACACAAGCATGAAGACAGTCTGTGTTATAGTGAATGGATAACAATTTAGCTATAAAGCCGTATCTTGCATAAATATCGATTAATAATTCACTACACTTACTATGCACCTTATTCTAAATTAAGCATATATGTACAGTAAATGTTTCAAAATTTTTACATAGATATCTTCACGCCGGGTCCCTTAAGGGGTAGGCAGAGAGCACGGAGTGCCAAATACCTCTATCCTTAGCGCCCTTTCTTAAAATTGTTATGTACTATGAAAAGATATTTGGAGATAATTATTGTATACTCTCCTAAAGCGCTTATGAGATTATTTTATTGAAAACAACGCAATATAAATGGCAACGAACTAAAATATCTGGCTCGCTTGTCCAAGGATAATGAACGCGACTGCCGAACCGGGTCCACGGGTTCAACTCCCACCTAAGACTAACGTTCCGTTACTACCACGTTCATCAGTTTTGAGTATACACATGCGCTAATCGACCGATTCATTGCCATCATATAAACGCTGCCTATTTAGGGATGAGACGGCCATGTCCCTATATTTAGATATAACGTGAATGTAATTATTTATTTTTAGAACACGATGATCTCGATGAAGACGACAAATTACAAAGCCTTGATCACACGAACGACAGAAAGAACATTCGTGTTATTTTTTCCACAGATATTAAATGTCAAACAACAAGTGCGGTTTTTATACATATATATTTACACACATATTTACATATATATGTATTTATGTATGTGATAACTTTTTCGACATCTTTGAAACCACCGCTGATTGCCCAGAAACCTTGCCGACCAAGCCGCGTAGATAAAGTAAACCCCAATGATATAAGAACAGGATTCTAGATAAAAATGCTAAATGATTATTTTTTTTTCCATATTCTCGCCATTTGATCTTTGAAAGTGCAATCTATTTTCTAGTTACAGAATTTTAGAAAAACAGCAAATTTTAAATTGACGCCTTCAATAAGTACTTTATGGGTGGATTTCCTATTTATATTCCATCTAGAAAGTCTAACCACTGCATGCGTGAGTAAATTCAGGTGCAACTTGAACCGCATGTTATTGATTGAAGGTAACGGTAAAGTAATTCGTTTATGGTTTCTTATTATTTATGTGGTTAAGATTATAGATGGGTTATGATGAAACCAGGTACATGGTATTCAGATATTTAAATTTTAAATTTCGTAATAAAATGCTAAAACGCATTCGAATTTTGAATTTAGAAGCAATGGCGAGATTCTCCGTTATGACGATGTTTTGTAGGTTTGGACTGTGGGAAATCTTATAGTAACCGTAATATCACGCCTGTACTTCTTGAAGACATAAGCAGAGGAGTATAGGACTGTTATATTTAAGTTGCACTATAATTAGTCAACGTGTTATCAAAATCAGGGCACAATTCGAGCCTCTGAAGCACTTATAAACATTTTAACTAAAAATTCTAACTAGAAAAATCTAATATTACCCGAATCGGGATTTGAATCCATCATCTCGAAATCAGCTATCGCGCTCACAACTATTCAATCAACGAGTCAGTCACAATTACAAAATTAAAATTTTAAAAAAATTCGCCTCATTCAGAACTTGTACGACTTGTGCGACGCGGTCTAGCTAAATCCTCCTCGCTCCCTTGGATGGACCTTATGTACCTATATACTCTCAACAGTGATTATAAACGATACTTTTTTCTCTCATTGGCCATCTTCTTGACCCATGGTCTTAACAGCTTCAATTCTTAGCGGCCAAGTGGCTCCCCCTGGAGACATAAACGAAACATCTGCAAGTTAACGTTGTACAAAGATCGATTTACACTTTACGTGTCTTAAAATATTGCATACGCGTACGAATACAAAGACAACAATGATAGTATCCCCATGCAAGCGATGCCATTGAACTATATAACGTGACTCCACGCGATGCGATGCCGAGCTATGTCGAAACGTATTTGGTAATATAGTGTTGTTTGTCTATTCTCGAGCCCCTCAATGCCATATGTTTTTCATTGAACGCGGAATACGTGCTTAATATTAAACATGATAACTTCACACCGCATTGTTCCGATATTGAGTTGTCTTCAGTGCGATCCTGTGGAGTTTGCGGCCATTTCTACGAGTATATACATATAAAAAAAATCTAACTTTACGCCTGTAATCGCCTCGTAAGAGGTAGGCAGAGGAATGCAGAACACTTCCACGTTTCACCAGTTACGTTTACGACCCACTATGTAATAGACGGTGAGGCTATTGCCGTGCATGGGGCACATATCCAGACTCCGAACCACTACCAGAATTCTAATTAGATTTTCCAGTAAAAAAAATTGTAATTAGAAAATTTTGTAGCGTTTGACCCGGGAATCGAACCCGGGACCTCCCGATTGGCAGTCGCACTTGCAAACAACAGGACAAACGAGGCAGTGTAAAATAAATAAAATATAAAGATCTATATATATTAGTGGTTAATAGTGGGATTTCTGATCGAGAGGTTCTGGATTTGAATCCCGGGTCAGGTACCTATTATTGGATTTTTTAACTTCGGTTTTATTAGAAAAAAACCCGTATTTGTATACAAGTAAACTTATTATAGTAAAATAAATGCACTACAAATAAATTAAAAATAAAATTAAATACATCATTGCACCACCAATAGAATTTCTGGTTGAAAAATCTAGTAGTAGTTATCTAGTAGTAGTAGTAGTGGAGCTGGATTTATGCCCAATGTATGGCAACACATGACCTATTCTATAATACGACGGTAACGTTACTTATGTGTATTATACTTGACACAAAAACATTAAATTATATATAAAAACATTAATTGCATCATTTCCACTGTCAAAGAATGACCCCTAATAGTCTATGGTCACATAGTACCATAGAGCTATATAGGTTCACTCTTTGTATTAAGAATCTTAATAGAAGTCGTGTTTAAAATTATAATGATTTATAATCAAATTTCAACCGCTAGTATTAATAAATCGGCCCTAAAATGGTTGCTTAATAATAAAATAGAGTTATCACTACGAAGGCGTTATTAATGCTCTCGATTGCTTCTGTTGTAATTTAATGTCCATTTTACGCCTGGAAGTTCCTCACCAGCGCTGTAGGCGAGCCGTGGGTTGAAGCCAAGGCGTTCCACGTGTTTATCATAACTGGACCGCACGTAACACTGCGGATTTAACTTTCGAGGTTAATTTGTTTTCAGTTTATTGTTAATTGTAAGTCGACTTTAAGTTAGTAGGAAAAATATTGATGTAGCTGAATTTAAAAGTTTAATACTAGGGTTTAGTTGAAGTAGCGTTGATTGTGGAGGGTTTATTACTTAGGACGTATCGGTTAGGACGTATCGCTTAAGACGTATCGCTTAGGACGTATCGCTTAGGACTTAGGCTAATGACTTACCAAAGCTAATCGATTGATATATGATAAGAAAAGTAACAGAAGCTGTTATGAAATTATACCTCATAAAATCTGCCTTTGTGTACTGAGGTTACCTATTACTTGAAACTGGAAGTACTGTTAATAGATTTAGAAAACCTTAGAACGGTTAACAGATTGTTCAAGCTTCAGGTTTTACAGAACACCGCTATTTGCACCTAACACTGCTGCTAACCTGTCAAAAGTTTCGTTTTGTTTTTGTTGGCATGGTCTGAAAACTGAAACACTGGACAATAAATCCAAGCCTTCAAGGCTAACAACAAATTATGATCCTTATCGGTCTTGTACAAAATAGAAAGTGAATCTTGATATTCTGGACGCTAGTCATACAATGAAGTCTATCTTTTGTTCACGCTAATTTTTCTATTATTCAATAATAGTTTCTCTCAGTACAAGAAGACTTAAGGTCGTAGTCTGTCACGCTAACCATCTGTGGGGTGGTAGACTCCACACACCTTAAAGAACACTTTAATTTCCGAATACACAATTATATGTAAGTATTACATACAATGAGTGTTATTTCATTACATATATATCTCTATTCATTAGTTAAATCATAATAGAAGTTTCCACCGATTAATACTTGGGCCGTTGGTTGCACGAAGACAGAAATGACAAAGAATTACCTTCCCACGCTTTCAACTCCGCGTACAACGCACAGAACCCGTACATGTGTAGTCATTTTCATAACTGCGTTGAATGTAAATGTTATTGAACTTTTTGTTATTACATTATAACTGTTTCAGTGTAATTAAATGACATTAACAAGTTTTATTTGTCAATTAAGTCAGTATTTGCATATTTCGTAATTACGTATATTGTACTAAGTGAAGGCATATATGTGAATGTCTCTGATACATTGCAAAATATATGCCAATTTGTAGCAGAAATCTCTTACTCGGGCGCTATCTGACTGAGTATCCTAAAACTGTGACTGATTATGGGTAAT
Organism: Mysoria ambigua; assembly: GCA_018245875.1. Lineage (NCBI taxonomy): Eukaryota > Metazoa > Arthropoda > Insecta > Lepidoptera > Hesperiidae > Mysoria > Mysoria ambigua. Next base: position 5,015 of record DWEI01004607.1, read on the forward strand.
TGGGACGAAGTATGGATCTCAGAGACCAGGTGTGATCAAAATAGCTTATTGGTTTTATAGACTGCTGCCTTCCTCAAATAATTGTTAGCTTGATTGATAGAAGTTTCCATGACGTAATAAGATAGGAAGATATTTAGACCTGTTAAAACATGTCCACTGAGGATACATCTGATACGTCTTATCTCCATTGTTATGTAATAGTAGTTGTATTGGCTCTGTAATGATAGAACTACGTACGACAACTACATACATATATATGTTCACGCCACGTCCCTTATGGGGTAGGCAAAGAGCACGGAGTGCCAAATATATCTATCCTTACAGACCTGCCGCGCCTCCGCCACATTCATAACTTGTTTCATGCATGTATGAAACAAGTTATTACGCCAGATTTATCTTTTTTATTTTTAATAGAGGTCTTTAAGCAAAAAAAATTATATTAAATTGATGTACTCGTAAACTGTGAGAACAATGAGATTCTCTGTCCCTGGCAAATATTTGTCGAATTTAAATTTTGTCTAAATTATACCGTACAGGGAAACTGAGCTGGATGATACATTAAAAGCCTAATTGTCAGTATCTAATAAAGAAAAAGACGTTCATAATGCCTGAAGACAAAATTATAATAAATTTCCTGATCATACTTTGAATTTTGTTGTTACGTATACTCATTAAAGATGCCAATGAATACTACTGAAAACTACTAGAAAGTACTACTTGAAATTCTAAATTATAAAAATCAAGTTGTCCATGAATCAGGAATTGAACGCAGAGCCTCCCGATCGGCCCCTCAACCAACACGACCAACGCGGCAGTGATATAAAGAATATTATTGAAATGCCCAACAAACTTTTCTAACAATATTTTCAGGCTGTGGGTGAATAATCTGAAACATTGGCATGCTTCGCGAGTAATTGCTATGGACATGGTATAATCCTACTATTCCATAATAATTATTAATCGTTGGTCGTCTTGGTTGCATGTGCGACTGCCGATCGTGAGGTTCCGGGTTCGATTCCCGGATCGGACACTACAAAATTTTCTAATATACAATTTTTAGTAGTGGTTCACCACCTATTCTATAGTGGGAGGTAAACGTAACTGGTGAATCGTGGGAATGTTCTGCATTCCACTGCCTACACATTCGGGGATTACAGGCGTGAAGTTACGGTATATTTTTTCTTGTTTAGTATCATATTACGACAAAAGAAATTTTATATCAACATACAAATAACTATAACTGTTTTATATAACTTACTTAATGAATTACGGTCCTTAGTGATTGAAAGTAAAATATAAATAAATATATTTACAGATGAACAAGTTCCAGAATCGCTCTTCTACATCCATGAGCAGGAAGTCTCCGACTCAGTTATCCTAGCTCATTTTTGTTCTGCGGAACCCACAAGACGCATATTAAAGAGCATATTAACACCAAAAAATATCGAGAGTCCCTTCATGAGAAATGTTTTCGTTATTGTCACAAATAAAACAGCCTAATAATAATAAATACTTAATATAATATAAGCCTAATAATAATTAATACGTATCATTACCTACTTTCATACAATAGATCAAAAAATATATACATTTATATAAAAACGTTCAGTTTTATTGAACGCCTCAGAAATATACTTCAGTGTTTGTACTGAAAACCTAACATCAAACATCGTTAAAAAAATATGAAACGATATCAAACAAACACGCATTATTGGAAAGCCAATTACAACACGCTTGAGCAATATTAAATTACAAAGGTAATGAGCATTGCCTCCAATACGGTTTGGTAATGCGGCGTTATGTTACAAATAACCGCCCTTGATATTATTATTTTTAATCGCTGCTCCTTATAGAGTGGGCAGAGAGTAACGAGTGCCAAATGTGTTGCTTGACATTCCTGTACGGCTCCTACATTTATCAATTTATGTTGTCTTATGTTGTAAACTTAACTGTTACTTGGATACGAAGAAAACTGTCTCCCGGCTCTGTGATCTGTTAAGAAGTAGTCGTCCTCGACTTGCCAAAGGACCCGGTGTATTCGCAATTTTGATATGTCAATACAATGTAATCTTGCATTTGTAACGCTTACCAAATGGCACGCCATTTGTAACAATGGGAAAATTCCTATCAAAGCAAAACAAATATCAATTCATTGCTACATTATTGGAAAAGTAAAAAACGAATGTGTACATTGTCGTTATCTTTTATCAAATATATATGTTACTTTCATAATTATGAAACAGTACATCGACGTGAACTGGCGAGCGAAACTGTGTTTCATGTAAAAACTCTTACCACCAATAATCAATAGCAAATTATCCCCGCTCCGTATAATTCATATTCCTCGTATATTAAACGAGAACGCCCCCGATCGAGACCGGGCTATAACATTGAATATCAAATGCCGATGAATTATTCATGTGTAATTAAAAACATTTGCTTATATCTTATATTTTTTGTACGAGATCGCGATGCTGTGTCGAGATACGTGTATACTACAATTCGGTCTCGCATCCGGTTATCACGATCTTAGGTACGTTCAGATAAAGTTGTTCGAATTCGACGTATATTATTAACGCTTCGTATCATTATAGCTCGCATAATGGCTGATGGAAGAGGTAGACGTCTCTGAAACCGGTGTTCAAGTGTGAAGATTGACGAATATTAAAGCATATGAAATTTTTAGGATAGGTTTCAGCGCTTTCTATCTCGGGAGAGAACTGTCGTGATGATATAAAACAATATAAAGTCAATTAAAATTACCGTCAATTAGTTACTTATGAATTAGTTTTAAATAAAGGCTTGCGACAGAATAAGTATATTTTATAATATTAAATGACAACAAACCTGTGACCCTAGACCATCTGTAGAAGTGAGTGATGTGTCTAACGGATCGTCGATTTTATATCACAAAAATTTCCTCGCGGGGATTGGCGGAATTAGAGAATTCTTTGACTTTAATAAATTTCTTGTTTATAATACTGTTGTTGCTTTCAATGATAACAAAACAGTATTCTATGGCATGAAATCAGTGTGGTAAAATTTCATTGCATATTCTTATTTTCTATATTCTTCCTATATATTTTTTCATCCCTGAAGATGTTTGTACCGATGCGATGCATTCGTCATTCTCTAAATTACGTGACACCAAAATAATTAAGATCGTTTATTAATGGAGGAAAGAAGCAAAGTAATATTCAAACCATCACTTATTTTGTTAGTTAATATATATAATTGATTCTATTTTGATTTATATCAAAAATATACTTACCTCTTTAAGAAATAGTCATATCTCTTGATTCGCACTGCTGTACTTTCAGATTATACAACTTTTTAAATGTGCAGTATGAACAAATCAGAATACTCCTGTTTGCTTTATCTGCAATAATTTCAAATTGTACCTAAAATAAAAGCACATTGTAGGCAATCATTATTTATTCTTAAAAGGACCTTATAAACACTTAATGCCTCTAGGGAATGTTCCATGACCTGCACACATAACATATCAGAAACCGCATCTTCCCAATGTGTGACTGACACACAAACACAATCCTTAATACGGCAATACACTCACCATGTTTGGATGTAAATGGAGTTGGATGTAAATGTAACATGAAATATGGAAGTGTACTACACTCCACTGTCTACCTCTTCGGGTATCGCAGGCGTGATGTTAGATTCTTAATTTGTTATACAATAATTAACTACGCAGTGAACCTATAAACAAAACCATCATTTAATACCGTTATAATAGGTAAGTGGTTACTGCATCCAAAGAGAATAACAATGGTACAGGCGGCTAGGCGCGATGGAACGCGGCCTTGTAAGGCTGAGTTCCGCGCCGCGCGTACCGGTTTCAAGAAAGTGGTGACAATCAGTTGTGTGCGTGGAGCTTTACGTGTTACCACGGATACAGTGAAGTGACGAAAGCTTGGAACGGTGCATAACTCGAATACATCACTATACTGTACCGATAGTGGATAAGAAACATCTATTCGTTTCACACAAGTTGGGCTTCTGTTGTTTCGTAAGCCTTATTGTCGACGTGAATTTCTTTTTGTTGAAGTATGGGATTCTAAGAAACTGTGTAAGGGCGGAATAATATTCCCAATAACGCATGTGCAGTGATGCAGGAACCAAGATGTCGCAAGAAGCAACTAATGCTAACTCTGGTAGATCGGAAGATCGCAGACAAGCCGTGTTCTGCGACCCACAACCCGCGATCCTACCGTGTTGGTACGGGCGCTACCCTCAGAGCAGATCTATATCCAGCACTGAACTGAAATAGGCTGATGATGATCATCATCAACTATACGGGCCTCGGTGACCGCAAAAACGGTAATTATCGAATTATCTAATATTACAGAACAATAAAGTGAAGCGCTATCTGCCGCGTTAACTCGGACCCATGTTAACGCATATATCACTCACACCTTTTTAATAAGTTTGTGAAATAAAGTAAGCAGAAGGAAAATGTTTCACTAGTCTTATATATTTCGTGTTTAAATCTATTTGACCGCTTCTGTATTATCACCTAATTGTCCTCTACGAATGATAAAACTGATGTCAGTTTGCTACGTGTACTTTCCGGTAGTTAGTGCGGCTCCATAACTTGATACATACGCACCTAGTTTAATACATATGTTGTATGTAATTTAGTAGTTTTATTTATTTCTTGGAGATTAAATATTGGCTCGGTGTATGGCAACGGGCTCACCCCCAATGCGATGGTAGAACGTAAACTTAACACACACCTCTGCGTACCTTTAAAAAACCTGGCGTGATGTTACTTTTTTTTTAGTTTATTAGAAGAACTAAGTGCGTATTTCACATTTCGAGTTTCGTTTTTAATTAACACCGAACAATTTAGGCTATTCAATTTAAATCGCATCGCATACCGTTGTAACGCATTCACGCGCCGAATATTTAATATTTCGCGTGAAGGCCTGCGAGTCTCGTTACTAGAGACCTGTCGTTTGTGCAACATAGTTTAGAGAATTTATCGTTAACGAGCGTTAATTGGTGTTAATACAGTTTTTGTATGTTTTTTTTTTATTATAGTTACTACATGTGTATGACATCTACGGACCAGTTTCGTGCGTAGGACGCAACGAATGATGTTGGGCAATTGTTAAATTGTTTTCGTACTACATTTACTGTGTATTCCAGTGACGTGCTCTGTCGACACAGTAACGATATATTGAGACAGCTCACACATTGGCATCTGTAAAAAAATTGACAGACGGCGCTATGTCAAACGATAAGGTAATAAATTATGATGACGTAATTTATTACCTTATCGTTTGAAATAGCGGGAATGATCCCGAAAAGGTAGGCAGAGGAGTGCGGTACATTTCCACGTTGAACCTGTGGCCATACACGGGACAGAAAGACACCGAGTCACTACTAGAAATGTCAACTAGTATATTTAAGTTAGAAAAATTCTATGGTATCCGACCCAGATATCCAACCCAGGACTTACCGAACATCGTTCGCACTTTACAACCAATTCATTAAGGAGGCAAGCCTAAATCATACTGGTATATAACATTTTCATAGTTTTAATCGTTTATTTCATGTATTTTAATTTTCATTTCTTTACAATTTGTTTTTGATACTCGATACTCTCTGCCTATCTCATAAGAGATCTTGCGTAAAGTTTTTTTTAATAATATGGAAGTAGCAGACGAGCATGCAGTCCACCGCATGCATGCAGTGCAGATAGTAAGTGGCTACTGCCGCCCATGGTCATTTGTCAACAACCCCAGATAATATTAGATGCCTATCTCAGGTCGACTAAGCTGGAATGGCTCGCAAAATATGTATCCCTTACCACACCCTTTAAACCAGAACACAGCATCGCTTAACGCTGCTGTTATAAGGCAGAAATAGTTATAATCAAAATTATTAAAACAATAAACCAGACAGAATAATATAATAAATAAAATAATAAAATTAGAGACAAATAGAGATATTTGAAAATTTGCATACTCGAACACCCATTATTCCGGAAGCTTAATGTAAAATGACTTACAATTTATCCAAAAGGCGGTAGAAATAACCAGTTGAAAGTAAATTGTCGCGCTAAATATTCAGTTATATAATTAAGTGAACAGCTGTGCTTAAGCAATGCTTTTCCACTCATTCGCACAGCAGTATTTCTTGCATATATTACAGACCATAATTTTCGTGCTGCACGCTTACACCTTACGATATTTGACTGTTTTTACTTCCCGATACTTCCTCCTACTGGAATACTGCCAAATTTGACTGTTTTTTAACCGCACTATCAGTAATAAAATTTAACAAGTTAAACGGATATTGCGCTGGGAATATCTGAAAATATTAGATATCTAAGAATTAGCTCGTTGAAATGGCAATGGGTTGGGGACATTTTCCACAGAACAGATAACCGGTGGAGTATTGTTAATCTACCCCGTAAAAGTTTTGCAGAGAGATTGTTAATCTACCCCATAAAAAGTTTAAAGCCACAATTAAAACAAATCTTTGTAAAAAAGCATATTACAA
>DWEI01004608.1:0-11542 GCA_018245875.1 Mysoria ambigua
TTCTAATTTTGTTTTTATTACTCCCTTGTTAGTTCGGGGTGTAGGTATGTTGGAATAATCTGGAAATTGTTTATTTTTTCTTAGTACAAAAAAAATTACACTAAAAAATCTATTTTAAATTTGTTATGTAACCGAAGAATGTTCATTAGCTCCCACAGTAAATTGAGGCTTTCGTTGCAAGGCCGTCGCGCTGGATGTGCGGACCCTCTTTTATCCACCGTGCTTAGTCATCCATTTTGATTTTAATTAATTTTATCATTTAAAATTTAAATTATTCAAAATATATATTTTTGATTTATAATTTGTTACTGTCTCGTTGGTCGTGTCGGTCGCAACCAATCGGCAGTCGCACCCGCAAGTGCGACTGCCGATCGGAAGGTCCCGGGTTCGATTCCCGGGTCGAACACTACAAAATTTTCTAATTTAGATTCTAGTAGTGGTTCGGAGTCTGGATATGTGCCCGATTCATGGCAATAGGCTCACCACCATAGTGGGACGTAAACGTAACCGGTGAATCGTGGGAATTTTCTGCATTCCTCTGCCTATCCCTTCGGGGATTAAAGACGTGAAGTTACAATTTACAGAAAAACTACTCTGTCGTGACTTTGAATTATGTCGAAAATGTGTAACTGTGTAAATGAGATGTGTTAAGAAGATGTTAAGAAATTGAAACCTTACATCCTAAAATGTCTATATTTCTGCTTCATCTCGTACAATGTGGCTTAGCGTAAAAGCATGTGTGTAAACGCATGTTAATAGCTTGTACAGTATAGTAAAACAACATTTTTGTGCAACTAAGAACTAAAAGAGTTTTCATGTGTTTTATCTCTCGCTTTAAATATTGTGCGGAGAGGGTAAACGTGTATGAATACATTTTTATACACGACGGGTGTTTAAAAAAAAAAATGGAAAAAGCGTGTTTACTTTATGAATGAAGTGCACGCCGACTACGTGATAGTTGTTATAAAATGTACACGTAAAAGTTGCCACTTGGCAACAATTCGCGAGTAAATTGTGATGTAAATTAAATATGTAAATTTATCTTTGTCACATTGAAATTGTTAATGTAATTACATTAATACTACGCAAGACATTAAAATATGAAATTAAAGACATTAAAATATTAAATATATTTTAGCTTTATGGTATGTGTGATTTGTAAAACGTATGTGTAACTTGCCGAGATACGAGACGTATTTGCAAAAATTTTATGATTTCATTTATAAAATGTAATCGTTTAGTCAATATAAACAGTCATATTTACCTCCATGTCATATTACGGTCCCAATACGATTACGATTACGATTAATATATAACCGCATTGGGATGGACAACTAATACCGGGATACTACAGTGTCGTAAAAGGTGACAACTTAAAGGTAGCATATTAAGTTGTGACGCAGACTACCCAGTCACGACTCGCCCTGGCCGCCGATGGGCATCGATGTAGATCGTGCAAGAAGTCGTGTTCTGCGATCCACAAAATGTGTACCTAATGTAAAGAATATAAGCAAAAACTTATCAGGGCAGGCCTAGTCCAGCAGTGAAACCAGACAGTCTGATAATAGTGGTGTTGAGTAAATTTAGTTTGTTATACTGTACAAAGCGTTCATATAATATCGCACTAGTGTTTTCTTGTTGAAGACATAAGAAAATTTTAGTAGTAAGGTAATAAGTGTTGAGGTTGACCGTTATTTGAATAATAATATTGTGCCGGAAGACGGACGAAGGATCCGGTTACGAAGAAGACAGAAAAAAAAACAAAATATTGCAACATCGATCTGTCTTTATTTACGTTTACATAACTAATATTTTGTACTACAAGAGAAAGATAACGTTGTCTACTTACAAAAAAAAAACAAATGTTTAGTACACATATGTAAAATATGCCTCAATGGATATTTAAGATTACAATAAAATTCAATTAAATAAATGAGAATTTAGGCACTGCACGTGTAACGCTTCGTCCTCATTATCACATTCTTGGATTTTATATGCGTACACCAAGTATAATATTCAATTACTCTAGTAAGCGTTTCCGTTTTTTTAAAGTATTATCATATCATAAACTCTCATTCTAGAATATTCACATTCACATAACAGTACAGCTAGTGAGTTGATTGACGTCGCTCGCAGTGGCGCCTAGTGTCTGAACGAGCGGTCCTACGCGCGGTCGGATACAACGCCCGTTCGCTCTCATTTGAAACAGAATTGCAATCCACAGTTCCCACTCACGGCTTATTAAACCTTTTTCCGTTTTCCAGCTGATGCAGGACCATTTCGTTTTCCGTTAATATCGACCAATCGATCAATGAATATCAGACGAAAGTGTACTTCGGAAAATTCTATAAGTATAGTGATTGACTTCATTGAATAACCTCATAGATTTATACACATATTTTTAATAAACACTACATTAAAATTGCATTTAGAATGCGTAGAAATTTATTTACAAAAATATTTTATCAATACTGCTTAGCTGATGTAAGTTTAAAGTATAAGGTATCTACGTACATCAGAATAAAATCAAACTGACTATTAATGGGGATATTTAAAATTCAATTAAATGTTGACACATTCAGATTTCTACAATAATACACAAATAGATACAAATTACTCAACTAGTATACATAGAGTAATTTTAAATACAGCTATGGCTTTACGTAACATCAGATCTGATAATCATAAAATTACAGTTAGGTAAGAAATCTACGTAAAAGCGCGGAATGTTTTTAATAATGTTAAAAATACAATTTTTATTTTTGATACACAAAAATAACCAAGTGTTTAAAAACGTAAAATTGTTCGCATACGGTAATAGACGTAGTAAAAGTGGCAATATTCACACACCCAATCAATTCACACACACAAAGGATGTTAGAAGGCAGGAAAGTACATTCAAGTTGGAAGTAACTTTAAAAAAAATGGATAATGTCAAGAATATTAATAATGGATAATATGATTAAATCATTGGCACTGTGTACTCATTCCTAATTCAAATATACATTTATCATGTTTGCGAACTTCAAATGTCTACAAAAATTTGGCTGAAGACAATGTTTGGCACAATTTATATTACGTATTTCCCTTACATAGGTATATATGCAATACAGGGAACTCGTGTAGGTACAGAACATGCAGAATTACCCTAAGGAATACTTCCAAATTGAAAATAACACGTCCTAACATATAATTTATTGGATATCTGAGTTATATACTAGTTTTGAAATAGTGTAAAAAAACAATTACATGTTAATAACAGACCCTATTTAAGACATTTATAAGCGAGTTACTGTGGTTTCACGATGTTGGATAATGTTAAACACGTTTTATCATTCATTCATAAGTATTTTCATAACCGAATTTGAGTAGACCAACTTAAATGTACAGTGCAAATGTGCTTTATTTATTTATATACCATAACAAGGATTTTTGTCCATTAATAGTGTTATTCAGAAGATACACTAATTTTAAAAAATGTGTAGTTTTAATAATTTTTGCAATTCAATCAATAGTCGCAAAATATTCTTAATTATTAATATATATATATATATATATATAAATCATATTATAAATATTATTTCTTTCAATAAATTAAATAAACAACTGTAACACTTAATAATACATTTATAAGTAATCATATCCCTGATTACTTCTATTCTAAACAATGACTAGACTTTCTATAAATAACTATTTGAACTACGATCAAACCGTTGATAATTTTCGTTTGATATGTACAAGATGATTATGTGTAGATATTAGAAGAGTTTTATAACATTTTCGTTGACCGTACAACTATAGAAATAACTTAATGCACATCAATCTGATTCAAACTAAAGTTCATTTTTATTCGCCTTAACATTATTCGAAGTGCTTTTTAAGACGAACTAGACTAATAATATTGTACTTGTATGAAATGACATACAGTATTTATAAACATAAATTGATTACTTTCACATTATTTACTTTTGTCAAAACTAATGAGCAGATTGGAATTATCGATAAACTTAACCGTTAATGTTATATTTAAGACTATAGGAGCTCGGCTGCGATGTCTTCGTCAGCAGCCGTTCAGACGCATCGCACAGATCACTGGCAGAATATCTGCTTCTCTTTAGATTCGTACCCTTTACGTCTTTGTCTAACAGTCTTCTCTCCTCTGGTTGTTGGTTTAATTCCTTAGCACTACCGCTTGGACTATTTTTAGTATCAATTTTCTCGCTTGTCGTACTGGACGGCGTTTGGCTACCGTTCTCGGACTCTATTATTTGCTCAAGGGTGCTCGGCCTCCTGCATGGCTCGTAATAGTCGACGGTTGGCTGCATGACAGGTGTCAAATTAGCCATCGGATCTATGCCCAGAAGGAGCATCACGGTGGCTGGATGATCCAATATGTACTGAGTAACGCTGTGTAAGAACGGTTCCGTCTGCGTGCTGCGATGTAATTTTGGTCGTTCCGGTGTGATAGGTCTTTCTTGCTGAAGAAAGCGAAAAAGTCATTCTTTATTTTTAGTTAATTATATTGCGTATAATGTAAAGTGTAAAATTTAAAAAACCGACACGTGGAACGGGTATCTCAATTTGTTTACTGTTAAGTCCCGGAAAATCGATCAATATTTATTTTACGAATCTACCTTGTTCGTGTTATTAATTTACCTGATCCCAACAAAACACGTCAGGCGGATGGCTGCAGCTTCGAGCTAGTTGGTTCGGCGGAGCGTTCCACTGAAGATTTGGATTTGAATGGGCCGCGTGCCATCCGGGCCCAGTCATTTCCTGCAGCGCTTGAATTGCATTTCGTACCTGTAGGGAGCCAGACATACATATGTTTTAGTGATACAGTGAACATAATATCAAAAATCATACCTACGAGTAATATGTATATTTGGCGCCCTAGCAATAACAGTTTAAGCTACTTTTATAAATTTTCAATGAACAATAATACTGAAACAAAAAGTAGATCTAAAACATCGACAAAACCAATCGAGAGCTGATAGCTATTAATAATAAAAAATAATATAATCTGTAACATTATTTTGAATATAATTTTCGGTGTTAAAAGTTGATTTATATCCACACTAATTTACCTCCATACTGAGCGCGGCCACGTCGTGGTGCAGGCTGGATACTTGCGTATCGAGTCTATCTACGGACGAGCGTGTGTTATGCATTTCTAAATTAAGTCCTTCCAAAGAATCCGCTCTTGTCACTTTGGGCGCTGCCACCGACCGCTGTCTCTCTATTCTCTCACGTAATTCCCTGTGCGAAAGGCGTGGCTGCATGTCCGATCTTAAAAAGGTGACAGTCATTGAATTAACTTTTACAAGTAACCTTTACAGTTGTCGAAAGAACATGTTCGATCATGTTCTATTCAATTACCTGAACTTGGTATGACGTGGGCTGTTTGTGCTTCCCGGAATATTTTTTTTGGGAGTTTGAGTGTTTTCTTCAGCGGCGTTTTCGTCGTCCTCGGATATCGATGGCAATGTTAGCGAAGGGTGTCCGTTGCCGTCGGACTCCTGTTCAGCTTCGTAACCCTCTCTAAGGTTGTACGTGAGATCGTGTTGAATGTCGTGGATGAACTCTTGTTGATATTCCGGATACAATCGCAAAACTTCGGCAAGTCCCGTCATATGAATACACTTCAAGTCGCAATAAGTTAATGCCTGTAATATCAAAGTCGTATAAATATGATATATTACTACTTGGAATATCATTTTGTGTTTTAATATGATAGTCATAAAAGTACCTTTACGTCGCTGCTCGACTTCACTACCACATCAGGATTGTTACCTTGCGAAGGCCCTATACCGTTATGGCTTTGTAAATGAGTATTCATGTCGCAGCCCACCAAATCACCTTTACCTTAAAGTGTAAGTTAGTAAACTTATTTTTGGACTGTATCATACTGATTAGACGTTGATTAAAATCTAATGTTATTATTACTAACGAAGTGAATTGAGAATCGGGTACTACAAAACGACAAGGTTATTTTTAAAATAACCTAGTTAGTCGTTAAGTTGCAAGCGCGATGTTCTAATTTAGAATTTCTAATAGTGGCTCGGGCTTTGGAAGCGTGCCCGGTGTATAGTAATAGGTTTACCATCTATTCCGTAGTAGGATTTAACCTTACTCGTTGCTGGTGGCAGTTTAGTACACTCCTCTGCCTTGCTTGACGTGGACTACGGGCGTGAAGTTTGTTTGGATAATAATTGTTCAATATATTAATAAAGATAGCAAACACTTACCTAATATAGCGACAACCATGTCATTTTGCATGACTTCCATAGATCCGTTGCAAATGTAATAAATGTATGTCAGCGCATCACCTTTGTGCACGAGGTACTCCCCTGGGGCGCAGAAATTGTTACGAATATGCAAAGACAACAGTTTCAGGCAACCCTGCGATGCTGCCTCAAAAATCGGAAGCGATAATATCTCGCGGTGCAAATGTAGCGAAACATCACCTCTCAACTCCTCCGGGAATTCTTTAAGCGTCTGAAACAGTTTTCAACAAAATAAAACGGGATTTGTCAAAAGTATTTTCTTATTATTTTTTCCCATGCTTCTTTCTGGAATCGCGACATCTAAATAATAGATATTGTTGGGGTCGGGAACAATATCGGAGAAATTTTGTCCTTCCACAGTCACCATGTGAACTACGATATTAAATTGTTTCCATGGTTGAACGTTATCATTCCAAGAATACTATGTGAAATGCTACTTGTTTTTTTTCTTAAAAGTGCAAAGAAATCTTAATAGGTATAGAATTTTACATTTCAATATTTTAATGGGCGGATATTTAAAATCTTTGTTAAATTGTATTATTTTATACAATCGAGCACTTCCTTTATAAAAGAATTTTCATAAATTTGTTTAACCCTGGCTACGCGGAGTCTTATAATGAAATTAGTTAAGGGCTATGAGAGATTATCTTTTCTTGCGGAATAAAAAAGGCGGTAAAACAAAGGCTGACAAAGTAGATTAAATTGATAGTTTTTTACCATTCCATTTAATTCAGTTAAAATGTACAATTCATCATTTTTTATATTCTCCTTTTAATTACCACGATATTTTGTTACCATTCTTGACTAATGAGTAAGTCATTCTTATTTTTTTATCTTCAAGTAATTAAGTATTAATTTAGAAACAATATTGGGATTATCTGAACACAATATTATTTTACCTCGTGAATATCGATGCCGTGGTTCAACGACCACATTGTCTGAAAGTAGTCCTGCATGCGTTGTTTGAGCTCCTTTGGTACTTGGTTGATGGTGAGAAAGTCCTTCAGATCGCGCCACTTGCTCTGATACATTGATCGGCGGGAATACATTCTTTGTATTATAGCCGTGACATTTCCAAACACCACAGCATGCATTAGCGCTGCGAGAGATTTCACATAACATATACAAATATAACATCACTTGCGTGTAACGCATCGTCGGACTCTTTCAAAAATAGATGCGGAACTAAAGTTGTTGATCGATCATTCTGAATATTTTCAAACTGAATTAACATCTGATGTGAAAGGAATGAACGATTGTTTAAGAAGTCGAAAAACTCGAATAGATTATCTAGTTGTAGCGAGTTTTTTAAAATGTATTCCTTTGTCTTAATTAACAAATTAGTCAAAGGCCTTCTCGAAACTAGAATTACCAAGATGACAGACTATTGTGTTTATAAATAGCAAAGGAAAATGATACCGAAATTTGGCTTTATATAATCTAATACGTTTCTGATTTATTCAAGCTTATCGACATATAATGACGGTCCAATAATGGAAAAGGACGCTCATTTCTTGAAATAAACAATAAATTACGTCTATTTGTCGTTGCTATTGGTAACGTTTTTTTCCAAGAGGTTACTGCGTCCTAAGGCTGGGGCCTGATCTTTCTTATTCAGATATGAAACCTGTGTTCGGAACGATAAAGTTGTTGATAATTGCCTGCCTTATTGCTCAAGCGAATGAAGGCACGGTTGTTGAGAGGTTTCGGGTTCAAATCCCGGTTCAAATGCTAATGAATTTTCTAATAAGAATTTACAGTTGAAATCTCTAGTACTGACATCGAGTGATAGGCGTAATGTTACGTATTGTTGCTAGGGTCAGTACCGTTTCGTAGGCAGACTTAGTTACCTCCAACAAGCATGGTTAGGATGCTGAATATCTTCTCAGGTAGAGTATTGGCAGATACATTTCCAAAACCGACGCTGGTGAGCGAAGAACATGTGAAATAGAGGGCCGTGACGTAACTCTCGCTGTGTGATATGTTCACTATCGGCACTTTCAATCGCTCGGCGAGATTGTTAATCCATCCTATAACATAATATAATTATATATCCATATCATGTGGACCCTGTATAACATTCGTATTAACGCTTCGATGATTAACCACGTCGTTAGCATAACATTAAACGTAGAAATTATTTTTGTGCATAAACGTGAATAAGATCTGTTCTTGGTATTCTAACTTGTTGCACCTTGTTTCGCTAGTAGATTTAATGCGTCGAATATTTAATGTTTTCAATTAAATATTCTGGCGTGTTTAATTATATTTCCACAAATTGTTAAAATATTGTAGCATCTTTATAAAGAGGATTCAATTCAATATTAATTCATTACCCAAATCCCAGCTTTCGTTTTTGTGCTGTTCAATCTCTTTCTCGGCTATGATAAACCAAATACACGCGAGCCAGTGGGCCACGAGACTGAAAGAGAGCATCAGGAGGGTGAGTATGAGTGCCGAGTATTGTGAGTAGCGGTCCATCTTTTGCAACAAACGCGCCAGCCGCAACAACCGCGTCAATTTCACTAAATGAACGTTGCCGTGAGTCGATTCCTGCGAGCAAATAATAATATTCTCCAGTATCTGAATACTACAAATATATACGTATAAGTATTAAGAATTAAAACAAATCAACTCAGTGTTCCATTATGTTTAGGTCTCAACGATTTCGACGTCTGATAATAAACAATGTTAAAGCAACACTTAAATAAATGTGTAGACGAAAATAACTCGGCCGTAATGTTGATGTCTATTAAATTACTCGAATATCTTTGTAACTTATTTATCTGGCTGTACCTGGTACACGTCCAATGTTTTGTACATTTGTACATATTTAATGTGCAACCCACGTGCGTAATAAATGTTTGTATTCCTTTTGGAGGCAAAGTTTAATGTAAAATTAATGAATGTGGGTGGTAGCGGGTTTTAGCTGATGATCATGACTAATTCTTTATTTTTATCCTCAATTTATGGTTTATAAGCAGACTTTGAAATCTTAATCGTGCATTACATGTGTTGTCAATTGTACTCTTCACTTATTTAATAAATAATTTAGTCATGTGATGAATTCTTTGTCCTATATCGAATTACTAACTTATCGTTTTTAAACACCACAAGGCAATCATAGTGAAATTGTAACTGTGGTAGGTAGCGAGTATCAGCGAGTAATCAATCGTTCAAAGTATGGGCCGTTCAATTAATAACATCAGTTGGGCTAACTCTCAAATTGTTTTCAAGTTGAAACTTTTGATATTCATAATTGGAACAACAAAGTAGTTAATTAATTGTTGACGGTCGAACTTACGGCGCCGCTGTAAACGTCGGAAGCGTAAAGTAGGTCAAACGGAAGCGCCGCCAGGAGGTCCACCACGAACCAGGTGCGGATGTAATTCAGTGCGATCGCCTTAGAATCGGACACTACCTCGCCCTTCTTGCTCACGAACGTCGTACGGAAATTGAGAACAATATCTGAAACATTACAATTTGTGATCGTATACGAGACTATTGTTGATCGGTGAATAAATAAGCAATTCCATATTATAACGCTAGACGTATAACTAATTCGAGCACCGAGACAAGTTTGTGGCAATTACTTGGTTGGTGGTTTCGTGATACATAGTTTCGAGTTTCCTCAATCAACTAATTGAAAGCGATCACATAGCAAATTGTAAATGTTCAATACCGATAATGAAGAGTGCCTCGACCACGACGTCGCTGGTGACGCTGATCCTCGGGTGGCCTTCGTCAACGAAACTCGCATTGTAAGGGACCACGACTGCCACGTAAAAAGTTGCGATAAGTATCAGCCAGTCCCAGAATGTTTTGAAAACGCCGTAATGTGATATAATAAATCTTGACTTTTTTATTGCTGACGTTTTGTATTCCGGCAACGGAGGGTCGGATGAGTGAAGAAGGTTCTAAAATGACAAATGAAATGTTATTGTTCGTACTTGGAATTAATCATAAAATGTAAGGAATCGTATAAGATAAAAAAAAAACGGTGTTAAGTGTCAATTTTTGCTTTAGGATCGGTTTTAGTGAAGACTCGCTTAGATATTCCAGTCTTGTTAGCTCAATTAAATTACCTTACTAACATTGTTGAGTTTAAGTTTAGTTTTCATCTTATCTGGCTTATAATGTCCTGAAAGCTGGTAAAGTACTGCCCTGGAGCGCCGCCTGCCCATGTTAGCGGGCGAGGGCGCTTCTGGGTCAAGATTGCCATTCGGGTCTGGAAGGAGGCAACTAGATTCAGCTCGGAACCGCGCGCCCAAGAGTGCCGCTGCGGGTACAAATGGGGATAACGCTAGAGTGACCACGCCAGCCGACGGCCGCACCGCGGCTCCTGCATGCATAAATAGCTCTCTTACTGCTCCATACTTGAGCTAAGAACATCTTCTACGGAATGTAAAATCATTTAAAGATTACTCGTTCTCGAATATCAAGCGAACAAACATAACTGTTAAGAAAGTTTAGGAATATAATTACAAAGTGTTTAAGTAAGTATCTAGGAGTTATGAACTTAGATTTTCTTTATACTTACTTTCATTATTACAATTCGTATATTCTGAGCTTGCACCTTGATAATCGAAACGAGAAATTCTAAATTTAATTGATACATTTATTTTGAATGAGGAAAAATAAAAGCAACATTGAGTATAATAAAAATAACACATTAAATTTGTTTAATTTATCAATAATTCTCGCTTTTTAAGGGTATACTTTAGTCCGCTAAGCAAACATTTAATAAACAGGAAGCACGAGTTAATCGTACACAGTTTAAAACAACTGCATTTTGAAATAACGTATACTAATTTATTTATAATTTAAAGATAGGAATTTATATAACAAGGATGGTTCCGACACAAACAATCAAAATATAAAAATGCAAAAAATCAAACATTAACAAAAATTAAACGTAATATAAAATTAAAGATGTTCAAATACATAAAATCATGCAAAATATAAGTTTGCTATGTTTAAAAAATATCAAAGACATTCTCTGAAATCATGCATTTTAAAAATTTGAATAATCCTCTTAATATTGTGATATTATATTATACCTAAGTACCAATTTTTCATTAAAATAAAATGTAATAGGAAAAAATTAAAATACAATACGAAATATATGCGTTCACATAATATTGGTTTAATGATTGCTTTTGATATGTAATTTATGCTACTTGAATATGTATGACTTGTAAATAAAATTGTCCATGCGAGGAATGTTGTTTGTGTGCTATGAATGTCATGTTACT
>DWEI01004609.1:0-11541 GCA_018245875.1 Mysoria ambigua
CTATTCCATAGCGGGACGTAAACGTAACTGGTAAAACGTGAGAGTGTACTGAAGGAACGCAGAGGCTACCTCTTCGGAGATTACAGGCGGGATGTTACGTTTTACATATATTCAAGCCAGGTCCCTTACGGGGTAGGCAGAGGAGAGAATGTTATGTTTTATCGTCATAAATCATTGTATAGTAAACTGACTTTCATATAGTTTGTTGTGTGATGTTATCTAAATAATCCATTCATATACCCAATATTATACGTAACTTCACGCCTGTAACTCCCGAAGAGGTAGGAACGTTTACGTCCCACTATGGAATAGGCGGTAAGCCTATTGTCATACACCGGGAACATATCTGGGGCACATTACAGGCCATTTCCATATATAGAACTATGATTCAACTACCAGAATAAAATTGAGACAGACCTTAGCGGCAGTACTGGATTTGGGCTTCTGCACGTCGTAGGGCCTGAAGAGGAACTGGCGGTTGAGGTTGGACTTCTCGATGAGGTCCATGTCGGTGACGGTGACGCGGCCGCCGTCCGCGCCCACGCCGATCATCGCGAAGTTCTTCAGCAACTCGCACCCGATGGCGCCGGCGCCTGATGTACACTCATATCTATTACTTCAGATCATTTAGCAGGCAAAGCATCAATGGGTTATAAATGATCAAATATATGATGATATGATGATATACAAGGGTTATAAATGATCGCGCAACCCTTTTAGTTATAGTTTGTTGTTTTTTATATCATATGTTGTATTAAGTCCTAGTTCTTCTGTAATATATTTCGTGCTGTAGACGAAATGTCATAGAAAAATAATTACGGATTTTTTCGCTCTCATTCCAATTACGTAAACTTAGCAAGGCAACGTTTCCACGACGGTCACGTTTTTCCTCATCACGTGTTCAACTTGTAAGCGCGTTAGAGACTCGGCGAAAAGACTTACTCTTTCAAGGTAAATTAAGTGAGACGCTAACAAGTTTTGGATTAGATTTTACTCTCAAGAAGATATTTTGCCAGTTTTTCCTTGTTTTTGGGCAACCTTACAGACTGTCATTATCACCTGCCCACATCGTCAGCCTGTTAAACTCCACTGCTGTACATGCCGGTTAAGCATTAAAATATTTTATTCGTGATCAAGGTGAGTTAAACATGTCAGATACTATGTTACAATATCTTGCTATAAAGTATGGTGCACTTGGAACATTATTTCCTTATAAGAAATAAACAATATTCAAGAAGTATACACTTGTGGTCTCGAGGGCACGTTTTTAATTTATATGTAAGTACTCTCATGTTTAGTTTATATATAAGTAAATCAAATGTATATAAAGAAATTATTCTGTTAATGTTAACTCTTGTTATGTACGCATGGAAGAGCAGAGTCCTCTAATACAAGCACTCCAGCTTAACAGAGGGCTCTGGCCGCTAACTTTAGTATGTGAAACTACATTTTTTATGAATAAATTATTAATATTATTATAAGGAAATAAATGTAGTCTTGAGAATTTACTTACCGACTATGAAATATTTCTGCTGTCCAAGTTTCTTCTGGAAGTCTGCTCCGAACACAGCTACTTGTCCATCATACCTCGAGCCAACTGGCTTGCAGTTGTCCTCGGTGAGGGCCGACCGATCTTTTGGCAGGCACTCGATAGCATCCAAGTACAACCACTGCCAGATCGGGTGGAACTTGCCCGAGCACGCCTTCATCACTTCCTGAGCGACCACGCCGCCAATCGCCGCGTTCATCGGGTTCAAGTCTCCAGCTGATACCTGGTAGCCATTGGGAATAGGCATACATGAAAAAATTCTTAAAATATTACTAATTGAAATGCATTGGTTTGACTCAATAACAAAAAAACAATGTTTGACAAATCAGCATCCATGACGATACTTTTCCAGCTAAACAAGATTATTCCAATGAGTAAACAAACAGTATTTTATCGTACAGACTGATGATCACTGCCTGTCATCGTCAATAGCACTACCCCATATAGGCCCATATTTAACTTAAGCAATGGCTGTTAGAAGCGGCGCCACCCACTTATTTAAAATGTCATTGATAGTATAAGATAGGCATATTCTATATTTAAAAGTAATTGTGAGTGTAGCAAAAACGCTGTCATTTGAGACAACGCTAATGTACCAATCGATCGATTAAAAAGTGTGGAAAAAAGTAATCATACTAACCTTGCAGAATGTCTCGAGCAGATCAGTATTGAGTTCTATTTCCCCATTCTTGAATGCTGCTTGTTCTTGTAACAGCGCCTTGACGTAATCGATGAACTTGGCGGCGTCGGTGTTGGACCACGGCTTTGGGAGACGCCCCTCGGCCGACTCGAACTTGTGCAGAGCGGCGAACGCGACATGAAGCTGCTGAGGGTAGTCGAACTTCCCAAAATCGGTGATGACAAACTCGGGGCTATTGAAAGATTCCTTCAGCGGTTTGAAGTTTAGCTTCTTGGGCATCTTCACTTGGGTCACGATACCTCCTCGTTCGTACTTCGAGAACGTCGTAGTGTCCCCAATACTAAATGTATACGGTCCCAACACCTTAATTTTCCGCGGTTCGCATCCATTGAGTTCGGTCATACCTTGTACCTGACAACAACATATAATTGTAAGTAATTATTTTATTTTCAAAATTTATTAATAAAATTTAATATAATTTGGATATCAGATAGAAAATCAAAAGTTCAGTGTAAATTATAATAACAAATAGATAGGGGACATCAAGTCTTAGTGATAGGAATCCCATGTCTGCATGGGTTAGAGTTAGTTCTGGAATATAGGTGTCCTTATATCACTCATATTTGCTCATAATATTTACTTCAAGAAACTGTCTGAAATAACAGCGGAATATGCTCCTGAATCCAAATACATACTCAAATGCAGGGTGCATTGCAATACAAATTTTTTGGAAATCTTTGGACTTGCTCATCTACACATAGCATTATACAAGGTTATAATAACTGAAAATAATGGATGTTAAAACTACATGATAATAGTCCCCATAAAATAAGTCTAGTATGAACCATAATTACACTACTATTGATTTCAAGTCACCACATATAATATTCAGACTGAAAATGTCAATGCCAGGTCAAGGAAAAACATAATGGTTAGTGATGGTGAATCTGAAGTATTACACCGATGACCCCACATTTTAATGGTAAAGTGCTATGTGATTTTCTGTAATGCAAGTACCGTCAGGACTTTTAATTAACTAACTATATGTCGTTTTGACAATGTACTGTAAAAAATAATTACTTTATGAACAAAGGGTTTGTTCTGAAGACAATTAAGTAGAAGTTTGTATTCAGTTCAAGTTATTTATCAATTTTCCTCAAATAATTTTTAATAGTCAAAACCTATCTTTTATCATTATGGCATGTTTCATTATAACATCAAACACTAATAATTATCATTTATAATACTCAATAATCTGTCAGAAACTCATTAAATCTGCCTGAAACTCATTAATTGCCTAGCATTATCATAGTTATTAACCATTCTAATATAAAAAGAGATACCACCATAAAATTTACATTAATACATGAATTTAATAAGCATTACAATCATTGACAATATAAATATAATACCAAATATATCATTTCAGATTGATGATTATATATTGTATCGTTTAATTTATATCATATGCATTCAGAACAAGTCTGAGATGCAACTCTGACTTACATATAAATCTGTTCAATTTCAAATTTGACAATAAATCATACCTTAAAAGTAGGCCGATGTCTGATGTATTTTTGTGATGAAAACACAGTGCATCTACATGTCACCAGATGACAACATATCTACATCCCAATAAACACATACAACTAGAAAAAAACTATCACCGTGTTAGTTCTGGAGTTCAACATTATTGTGTCACATATAAGACCGTTTAGGGAAGCTGTGACTTCAGATGGAAAAGCAACAAAGAAACAATCATGACCAGTTTATTGAGATATAAATACAATATTTTGAATAAACTGTTCATTTAAATGACAAATCAGATGACAATCTAATTAGAGATAAGATATTTAGACAAACATTCATGAATTACAGTAGTTGCTAATCAGCAAGTTTAAATACGACAAAAGTTCTGCCACAGATTAAGACCTACATTAATTATGGCATTTGATGTAAGAAGTTGATAACATAACGTAACTTCACGCCTGTAATCCCCGAAGAGGTAGGCAGAGGAATACAGAACACTCCTATGTTTCACCAGTCACGTTTACATCCCACTATGTAATAGGTGATGAATCTATTGCCATGCATTGGGCACATATCCAGACTCCGAACCACTACCAGAATTCTAATTAGATTTTGTGGCAGAAATTTTTTCTAGTTCGTAAATTTTTGTAGCATTTGACTCGGGAATTGCACTCAGGACCTCTCGATCGTCAGTCACACTTGCAACCAACATGACCAATGAGGTAACAAATAGGATATTGTAAGATATTGCCTATATTATATTGCTATTGTTATTTCTAAGAGATATGGATAGTATATATGGATAAAAAAATTAAACAGTGTATTTGCACACTGCAAATAGTAACAAGGAACAAAACAGTGTACAACATAATCATTTGTAATCGTCAAATATTACTTTATAATTATTTGGTTTACTACACTCATACAAATGATAAGCGATGATATTTCATTTTAACAATAACCCACTTAGTTTCATACACAGCTACTGGTAACATAATTATTGTATGTGATTAAAGTTAATTCAAAAGTTATTTCTCAACAGGTAAATTACATTTAATTGTTCAAAAAAAAAAAAGAAGTATAATTGTTAACCATATTATCATATGACATGTAAAATGAGGACAAATAATGAGCAAATAAGATTACATCCACAGATATAATTGTAATTATATTAGGAGTATAGAGGTATGATGTAAATGTAACAGGTGAATCATGGGAATGTTCTGCATTCCTCTGCCTACCCCTTCGGGGATTACAGGTGTGAAGTTACATTTTCATTGTGATTGCATTTGATTTGCCTCCATTTAAATATCATACAAAGAGTTTTATGATTTTCCAAATTATATTCCTCAACTTCCTTTTTGGTATTTATTATCTAATCATCAATATAATAGAGACAAAAGAATTACAGGTAGTCCTAAGTGAAACGGACCAGCACATTTAACTAGTAAGGTGATGGTTGTACCATTAATTAATTGGGACCTATGGGATGTAGCATGTCTTTAAAGTGGAGGTTATGGGCAAAATTACCTCAAGACTCCCAAAGTCTTAAGTTACTAAAATCATATAGTATGCCCATGCTGTACTATATGTATAATACAATGTAAGTGTTCTTTCTTGTCTACCACATAACAAGGAAACAGGTACAACATAAATTGGAAGAGATGGAAATCAAACAAAAGTTTGTATTTTGCTAAGTGATAATAATAGAAGTATCTAGATACATTTTTTCCCCTTTGTTTAAATTACTCACTCATATACCATATACCTATTATAAGCAAATATATTTCTATTAGTGACAATGAATTGAATTTTGAATGTTATTGTATTTAACTTAAGATATAAAAGAAAACAAGTTTATTGCTATGAATAAGTCATTGAACTATGAGGTGTCATTGAGTCATCACATAAAGCACAGATTGGACAATGACAATGGCAAAGTCATCGTCAAGATTTTTATAGTGATTAATTTGGATAGTTCAGTCACCACTAATTTACTTTTTAGGATGAAAAAAAAATACGTTACACCTAAATAACACTACCACAGGACTATTAATTTCTCCCTGCTATATTTTTAAAAATAATAGCTTATAAGAAAAGTCATAGTGGTCTGAATTTTGGCCTCTGACTCTAGAGACCAGACTGCACGCCCTGCTTGGGTATATGAGCACGAATTCAACAGGGCACATCCAGTCCAACATTAGATGTAAATAGGAGGATAATAATGAGTTTATTTCAATCATATGCCTAGCTTTCCTTACATGACTGCAACTGATGCATTTGAATTTTGAAATTATTATGAGACGAGTTATTGTCCAAATCAAGTTTGGGAATCACTAACGTTACCTGTGAGACTATCAGTACTACACCTATCCCCTATTTCAGCTACCCACTGAAACAACCGTAGTAACACTCCAGGGCAGCGGTAGTTATTTATCTCCATGTGTTTGATTTATTGTCATCTGGTTTGAGTAGTGCAATTTAGTAACACATAACAAACACAGTGTTTATCTCCACTTTCCACATGTAACAATAAACACCGAAACCGGTGTACATGTGTGAAAAGAGTTATGAAAGTGGAGGAGGTGTGGCAGGTCTGTAAGGATAGAGACATTTGGCATTCCATGCTTTCTGTCTACCCCCTAAGGGATCTGGCGTGAAGATATGTATGTAACAATATACACTACCGAGTCCCATGTAAACATGTAGTTTCATTTAATAGTAATTAGATACATTCAAGAATTTGGCTTCCTTCATTACTGTCATTTGGTGCCATAAACACTTGTTTTATAACCATATCAATGAAAGCAAAAACTAATATAATGATATCGACCTACCTATAAAATAGTTACTTCAGCATAATCATTAATTTACAGGAGAGCGATTTGAAATTTATTAAGCACATAAATCAGCATTTACATTTTTCCTACTTGTTGTAGAGGATTAATTCTTTTCCTAAGCATGTAAAATACAAGCTTATAGGTCAGCTTAGATTGATAACTACATTAAAAACGATTTGGTGTTATTATCATATATAACTTTGTTCTCCAGATAGGTCGATATAGTGTACTAAGTTTTTTCTTGAAATGAAACAATCAACATTTTTTTGAACCACAATCCTATATCCCCGCTTCTTAACAATCGGAAATGAGGATATAGGTTTGTGGTAATTCATGTAACTTTATACATACCTCACTAAAGGTAACATAATCTCCATCTTCAAGGCCATGACGAGTGTCATCCAGGCATGTGACCACTGCCTCATATTCGTGGGTGACGTCAGCTACCATGGCAGACACAGGGTTTTCACCAGTCACGTCCAGGACCGTAAACTCCGGCCCGAAATCGCAAAACACCTGGGAGAACAAGCCCCGGGTGTTTGCAATAATAAGAGCGATGTTGTTAGCATGCGTGATGGCCGCCACGCGCTCCTGCTCCGCCCATGATGCACCAGTCAGCACCACTACACTGAATTTTTTCAAAAACTCCTCTGTCAGCGGGCCAGTATGTGCTGTTGTTGGCACGTAGTGATTAAGCTCAGAAAGTTGCTCGCACGAAGCCAAGGCTCTGTTCTGTCCTACTAAGGTTTCGGACAAGTAAAACTGAGATGACAAATCAGCCACTGTGCATGTTTGTTCGTCATGCAAAGTGACAGACTTGACGCCACCAAGAATCACATTTTTCGCAATTTCGACGCCTAAGCCACCTAGCCCTGAAATAAGGACGTCGGAGCTTGCCATTCGACGCATAGCATCGTGACCGAGAACATAAAGCTGCCTGGAGTACAAACTCTCATCGATTTCATCCTCCACGCGCGCTCCATTGTTCGCCATTGCTGAAGATTTGCAACGGGTCTCTCCTGTGTTCAGCTTCCGCTTTTTCGCCGGGGGGTCAACGGAATTATCGGCGACTTCAGCACTAGACATCGGGCACGAACGCGCACAATTTTGGCAGAATTTTGCTTAGCTTTTCTCCAACACAATCAAGAAATAATCTTCAAATGATTGCGAACGACATTCGCGCTTCGCTTCGTGAAGGCTTACTCACTGTCTTGAAGTTAGCTACAAGCAACGTGGATACCGGAGAATATGATCTGCGGAAGTGAAAAATACCTAATAATTTTTTTATAAATTTAAGAACCAAAAATAGGCGGAGAGTAAATTAATAACGACAATTAATTTATTGTGTGTAACAGTGAATACTACCGATTGTTACAGCGATTTTTAAATCCACACAACATAAATCTACAAATTTAGCAGATTTCAAAATGTGTCATAGATAATATATTCTTTTATTCGATAATCAATATCGTGACAGATTTATTTCTTATTGAATAAAGGGCTTTTTATTGCTGGTCATCCACTTTGATAATTAATCAAGTTTGCCAAAGACTCTCATTTATAATTTTATATTTATTGGAAATGACATCTTCAAAATGATTTACATAAAACAATAAATATTTATTTAATTAATAAACAGAATGAAACATTAGATATATCTTAATTTCAATTAAAAAAATGCAAAAGTCTTACAACTACATATTTAAGAAACATTTGATAATAGATTCAGATAGTGAACACATCTAAATCTGGCTGTATAATTTTATGATTTTTCTCTACTCGATACATGGATATAAGTTTACTCACAGTTTGCGAAGTTAATCGGAATAGTAAATATTAAAGTGATTGTGAAAAATAATAGCAACACATATTTAATTTTTTATTTTGATTTTGCTATTTGATGTTAAGAAAAATTTTGCAGGCAGGCAATTCCATTACTTGTCACCAGATTTCCACAAGCAATTCGTTGCCGAGTTCAGTGCAAACAATTTGTTCCATATTGAGGTCGTGTTCAGTTGTCGTTTACCGTGCGTTTTGAGTATATTCTGACATTCGTTTATTTTGTTGTCATGTGTTATCTATTACTAGTAAAGAAACAGCGTTTGAACTATTAACGAACACCCGCTGCAGCTACTTACACCTAGAGTTCTTTGTACATAATGATCATAGCGTGAATAGTTTGGTTTATAGAGGATTCCATATCCTTGTGTCAGACTAAGTGAGCTTCGAACATCCGTAATCATGGTCCAAGAATACGTTTCCCCCGTCAGAGTCCACAAGTACCCGTTCGAAATGGTGATGGCCGTAAGTAATTTTTCTTGTTTATATGTGTAGATTTTTAACATATGTGTCAAACCACGTAAAGGGGCAATGTTTTGTTTTTTTAATGACACGTATTGTTTACAAACTAAATGTTATCGTTAAAACCTGTATTAATCATTATTTATTAATAAGTATATTATTAAATTGTGTATTAAATATTTAATATTAACGAACTTTTAGTGGAATTCTAGTAATGTTATATATGAAATAATATAAATGGGCCATCAGTTAACACACTCATTCATATTTCAATTCCTTCAAATAAGACAATGTAATAAAACAGATTGTTATGTGTTCTTTGAACAATTTTTAATATGTTCAAAATTACTTCACATTTTAATGAAAGTACTTTGGATATTATGTTGACAGCTGATCATTCCCATTTACCCAAAGGTGTTCCCTTTTGCTTACTATTAGTTTATAGAGATATAAAAGTTTTTCTTAACTATGTTTTGTACCAGTTAAGAGAATTGATATTTTTTCTGTTTCTTCTAGAGATCAGAATATTCTCAGTAGTGTACATCCTTGTGTATTATCATATACGAAGGAAATGTACAAAAAAATAGAAATAAAGATGAATACAATATTAAAATTAACTGAAAAATAAAATAAATAGAGTGAACTTCATATCAGTGTGAGTCCTGACATCATTAGTGACATGTTCACTGCTACCACAACAATTGTGAGCCCCACCTGGAACAGCCAAAAGAGTGTTTTGGTTGTTGTGAACCATCAGTGAAATGCAGCCGCTGCGTATTATTGTAGATGTACCTGTCCTTCTTACTATGGGTAATGAAAACGTTTTGTGTGGGACAGAAACTGTACTTTCCAAGGAAACTGAAACCAAACTTTCGGTCTCACTCTCAGTTTTGGCTGTAACCATAAATGAAACCAAAAGTTACATAAACAGTGTATTTTAAGTTTTTTACATATCTAGTGTATTTTAAGTTTTTTACACATATTACACATATTTGTACACTCTATTTATACTACCACTTAAATAGAGTAAAAAGACAATAATTTAAGTATGTATGTAAGAAATATATTTAATTTATTTTGTATCATAAACAACAGTAGGAATTGTGGAGCAATTTTGAGTGATATCATAAACACTGTTGAGAGACTTGGTCAGAGAGACCTAAATAAGTATGTTGTAAGGTTGGTACATCATGACCTTCGAAGCTCTAACTTGCTCCGGACTGAGCACATGATAGAGGGGAAACGTTGGTCCAAAATATCATAATAGTTGATGATTGTCCATCCACATGATGAAATTGACAACACCTAATTATTGAACACTACTGTTAAAGCTGGAGATTTTCGCGTACATTGAGAACTTCTATGGTAAATTGCACATGCACCTTGTCCAAGACAATCATGATCACGATCCAAGTGCCACCCTAAAGTGATACTTCAGCGATGACCTGCCTGATGTTAGCCAAGACGAGATTGTGTTGGCACTAAGACAGCTTAAAAACGGAAAAGCCTCTGGTAACGACTTACATGAACTTGCAGAAAGGATGAGGATAAAATGTAAGCCAGGCTTCAACACAACATCACCTTATTGTACACACACAATATATGTATTGGCATAATATTATCGAACCAAGACAACATATTGATCATGGTTGCACTACAATTATCCCTGTAAACATTTTGTACTCCTTATGTGGATTGTATAATGTATTCTTCACCTTTTCTGACACAATAATTGTTCTCAAAAGTATTTATTAGCACTCTGTGACCACAATGAAAATTATTACTTTGCCGCCTCTGAGTTTTAATAACGAAATTTTGTGTTATATTCATTATGTGAACCTGGGTTTGGAGTGCCATCACATATGTATAGAAAATTATGTAAACTTTTTATAAAACAACACTAAATTCATGACAAAGGATGCCTTGTAGGTAATCTTACACCAAATCCTGAATGCCTTATACAGCATGTTAACTTTTCTGCTAGTTTTCCCGGGAATCAAAAAGTTTTTTATCATAAGTGTGGTTTGCGTGAGTGCTACAGAGTTTGATGAAACAGACATTTCATTATAGATTATTAATCCACTACACATTATGTGTAAAATCGTTTGTCCGCTAGTATGTAGTGTGCTTTTTTCGTTAAATATGTTTGTTTATAAATATACTATCCATAATCTGACATCTGAGAGTCCATTATCCTTTTATTACGTATAAAATTACTCATTATTGTATACATTACAATGATTTCAATAAGAGATTCTTATATATTCTTGTTTGTAACTAATTTTATTAAATCATTGATTAACCATGAGCACTCATTCTTTTATTTTCTTTTGTAAATACTTGTAAATTACCTTTTGGCTGTCTTATGGCATTCCGTCTATCCTTTGTTCGTTTGATATCGAAGACAAAGAAAGATTGAATAAATAACCTACAACTCTCGATGCTCTAGTTCGAGGTCGTATAAGGAGAAATAAATTTAGTTTCAATCGCGTTTGGGTACATTTTTCGTTGATTAAATTTAAGTAAGGGCGAGGGGATCTGGTTACAAATTTATTACGCTTGCTTGAAAAGTGTTATCTTAGTCATTGGCCGGCTAGAAACTAAAATTATATATTCCAGTAATAAGTTAAACTGTAGAGGTAAATGAAAAAACATGCGTGAGTTATTTTAGTACACATATA
>DWEI01004610.1:0-11540 GCA_018245875.1 Mysoria ambigua
GTCATCAAAGTCTATGCTGTCTAGGTCTAATAAAACTTCTTTCATGTTCTGTTCGTTTATATTACTATCTATTACTTCATCGATAATTTCGAATTCGTTCGTTTTCGTCGTATCTGTGCCATTGTTCCAATCGAGCACTTCAAAGTCGAAGCTCTCCTCTGTTCCATATTTAAAGCTGTCATTTTTCGTGTCGTGTTTGTTCTTCATTTTCCCGCTCTCCACTTCAAGATTAAACTGAGACATGTAATACGCGTGCAAGTCGGTTACGCTGTCGTTTTTTTCTTGAAACAGCTCATCGTCGTCGTAAGGTATGATATCATATTCAGCCATGGTGCTAAGTTCGTTTACCTACAGTTCAGTGTTTCATGTAGTGGTTTTAATTAACATGTGGTGTTTGCCTTCGCATATGGTTTTGCTATTATTATAAAAATAAACTTTCTCCGCGTCTCGTCGTGCGTGGCTCGGCATCTGCGAATTATGTATTATATTTAATTGCCATTGTTAATAGTTTCGTAACACGTGTTGCACCTTGGCTGGCCGAGGAAGTGTGGTTAACGGTCTACGCTTTAAAAGACGTACATGTTCATAGTGAAACAAGCACTTGGTTTAAGATTATTACGACTCGTTTTGAATCAAATACACGTCAGACTGATTTTACGACTTTGTTTTGATGAAAATTTAGGTGAATGTAGATGACATTTAGATGAAAATTTTGATGAAAACTAGATTAAAGATAGTAATTAGTTTCATCCAAAATTTAATTAAAAAAATTTCAACATATTTTATGTAAGGAAATATTTTGTATTAAATTAAGATGGACAATTTTGTGTTAAGGGTTAAATGGGTCATAGAAAAGCTAATTTAAGCTTCTAAATTAATTTAAAATTTGACAATACCATTTTAAAAGTAATAGCAAAAAAAAGAAAAAATATATGTGCGATATACAAATGGAATTACGAAAAATTTGTCAAATTCATAAGTCAATAAAAAATTTAAATTTTATGTTAGGTTAATTATTTCAGTATGGATGAAAAATAAGCAATCAGAAAAAAAATACTGCTATAATAACACATTCTTCATATTATATTGTGTAAAATAAATGCTTAATCACTATTATTTCAAAGCTAAATAACGTATAAAATAAAAAATAATAATTAACTATGAAATTTGCAATATTTTTTTATGATTTTATCTGTTTTTATCGTTAAGTGTATTAAAAAACTATTTTACTACATACTAAAAGGTATTTTAATAGATAATGGAATAATGATAAATCTTACCTAATACCCAAAACACTCCTCGCGACTCACTCACAAACTGCACGTCACAATTGCCGCGCTGTCAAATTGACACATTATTTATTATCTGTTCTCACTTAACCACAACCGTTCCAAAACGGAGTCCAATCAGGAATAACACGGGAGCTGCCGGGATAGCGAAAAAACTGACTGAAACTGAAGCAGATGTTGTTTTATGAAAACAATGTCACACGTGTTCGTAAAACCCGATAGATAAATTAAATAGATCGTTTGTCTTTGGCATACAGCTTACAATCCTGTATCGATGTGTTTACGGTCGGAAAATTAAGAAATTAAGTAGCTTTACCGCCTTTTGGCGCCATAAAAGTTACGGTTAGTTATTTTTTTGTTACCCTTTGATTAACTATTAGTGCCTACTTATCAACTTGTATTTACTTTAAAAATATTCGGCATTTGTCAAATAATTCGTAAAGTATAGTTTGGTACTATACCTTGGAATATATTTCATATATATATTTCTAACATAAATATAATATTCGTCAGAAATATATAAAATACATGATTTTTTTTATGTACTGCCACTCCATATGACGGCAAAAGAAAACATTTTCATGTAAAATACACTATAGAATTGTCTATTTTCTTTAATACATAAAATCTGATAGCCTGCGAAAGTCACAAACTGAGGTTTGACAACTCCTCATCCTCAAAAGTAGTCGGTGTACGACGTTACAACTATAAATAAAGTGCGTTCACTCCTCAAAGAATAAAAAAATAACCAAATTTGATGATCCGAACAGGTCTGAATATTTGAATAACAAAATGGAATTCCATATCTTCTGTGTACTGTGTAAAGTTTGTACCTTTATGAAGGATTTGTAGCAAAGCCTTTTTAATTATAACATTGTCATGCATTTGTTATAATTAAAACGTAAGTTCACGCCTGTAATCTCCGAAGCGGTAGGCAGAGGAATACCGAATACTCCCACGTTTCACCAGTTACGTTTAAGTCTTAATGGTGAATGGCTATTGCCACACCGAGTGGACATTAAGACTCCGAAGCACTAATAAAAAATGTAAATTAGAAAAAAATTGTAGTGTCTGATGCGGGAATTGAACCCGGTACCTCCCGATCGGCAGTCGCATTTGCAAACAAAACGACCAACGAGGCAGTCAACATATGTATCGACCATCCCTACGTACAAAAAGACATGTCAGAGACCGTTGTTTACAGAACAGCGTAATTTATGTAAGAGCGTAATGTATAATTTGTATATTCTTCTTCCTAGTCTTAGTCTTCGTGGTGAAAGCATTAGACGCAGTGTCCAGGGTGCGCCGGGCAGTGTGTGTTGGTATTTATTTAGCCATAGAAACCGCTCGGGGAGACTCTTTTGATGCACCCGATTTGTATATTAAGTTGAATACATAATATTTAAGTAAAAACATGTAAAGGTATGAACGTATGGACAATCTAAGGATTCTAGAGCCATAAATGCAATAAAAAAATTGACTGTTTTGACATGTCTTTATGTACCGTTGGTATATCGTTATTATAATCATTTCATTGTCGTTTGTATAAAATCGTATATCGTTAAGTGTATTAGTATATTCGAGTACAACGCGCACACGATAACTTGCAAATTTCGTGTGACGTCATTGCACTGTATTCGTAGATTGCGCAAAAAAATATTATCAGTTTTTAATAGACACCTAGTAGCTGTTAAAACAGTAATTTCTAAAGTACAGTATTTCTAAAGAATTTGAAAAAGAACCATATTTTAATATAGAAGGCCTACGTTTACGCAGCACGCAGGTCTTGAGTTAACGGTCATTGATTACTCAAATCTACGTATTATTAGGAGATGATCTGTTTCGACTGTCTCGTTGATTGAGTTGCAAGTGTGACCTAGAAGGTCCTGAGTTCGATCCCTGATGCAAGGGAAATATTATTGGGTATGTTCTAACCTGAAATTTTCGACGATAGCATGAAATTTAGATTTGTATCCGGAGCATGGCCAGTCAAGGGATGTATACTATAATTTGTATAAAGTGAGTGTTCTACACTTCGCTGCCTACAGCCCTCGCCCTCTGCCCTTCGGAAAGTATAGAGGTGAATATACAATATTAATAAGGTTTTCTCAGTCTAATTTCATTTAATATAAAACGTAACCGTAACTTCACGCCTGTAATCCCAAAGAGGTAGAGGAATGCAGAACACTCCCACGATTCACCGGTTACGTTTACGTCCCTCTATGGAATAGGTGGTGAGCCTAATTTTCTAATTTAGATTCTATAGTAGTGGTTCGGAGTCTGGCTTTATCTTCGTGTAATTCTTTTGTTAATCATGTAACATAATTTAATTGGTATGTATTTCCTGTCAAAACTTTAAAAATGAAACATTTATATGAAATTCAGAAACTCTACAAAACCCAAAATGGTAACATACGAAATGAAATACCATCTTTTATTACAGCACACTCGAAACCTTTGACCCGTAAAACAAAAACGAACGCCGTCAACCATTAATAACAGATCAGGGACAAACAAATGTTTTCTTAATTATTGCCATAAAGATCATCGGCGTGAATGTTAAACACGACTGGCCCTTACGAAATGTAAAAACCACATGTCAGTAAGAAAAGGGTATAATAATATAATCCGAGAAAGAAAGTTTTTTGTGTGTCAATGTTGACGTGCTTGTCTTCGACTCCGCTCCGTTAGTACCCTTTTTTATAGATTCACCGATAATACTTCGGTGTTAACTAGAACATGCAGTTACCTCTGTTATTCTGAGAGATCACTGGTGTCCAATATTAAAATTGAAGCAAACGATCAGGAGGTCCTGGGTTCGATTCCCGGATCGAGCACTATAGAATTTTTCTATATTAGTTTTTCTAATAGTGTATGGCGATAACCTCACCACCTATTCCATAGTGGGACGTAAACGTAAAATATATGGGAGTGTACTAAACTCTTCTGTCTGCCTCGACAGGGATTACAGGAATTATGTTTTGTTTACAAATACATAATGTTGTCCTGAACACTCGCTCCAAATGTTTTTTATTATACCTGTGTTTAAATAATAAGTATCCTTAATTCAATTCTCATATAATATGTCAACCCCTATTACGATTTTTAGGACTTCACTTAAAAAAAGGTAAATTGCGTATCCTGTTCCAAACTTCAAGTTATATCTTTATCAAATCTTACCAAAGTCGTTTTAAAAGTTTGTACTTGAAGCCTAGTGATAGCCTAGTGGTTTGAAATTCGACATCTCACTCCGGGAGACCGGGTTCAAATCCCAGGCGCGCACCTCTTAAAATTGTGCGTTTTAAGTTTAAATATAACTTGCTATTACGGTGAAAGAAAACATCGTGCGGAAACCTGCACACCTTGGGTTCAGAAAAAAAAAATGTTTTCTAAGGTGTATGACGTCTGCCAACCCGCACTTGGCCAGTGTGTCGGACTACGGCCTTAACCCTCTCATTCTAAGAGGAGATCCATGTTCCAGCAGTGGAACGATAGAAGGGTTGATATTGATTGATTGATTGACTTAAAACCGCGACAAATTGAGTAATAGATAATTAGATTTGTCATTACATAGTACACACATACATAAACAATACGACCCCGCTTCGTATGCCTAGATTCTAGACCTTGACACAATCTAGACCTTGTCTAGATAGCTGAGATACCGTCGACCCGTCAATAATCGGCAGTTAACCTATGATCAAGGCACGAGTAACATTGTCGCTATCGCACAGTTGAACAACCGATTTATTTTGCACGTGGTCGGTTAACTAGTTGTTAACCTAATCTGCGTTCGAGATAGATGATCGAACAAAATAGGTACCTACAGCGTCTGCTGCATCAAGAACATAACACTCGCCGATGTTTGCACGAAGAGTCGGGCAATGGAGGGGTACTCACACAGTCCAACTGTAACGCTACGCGGTCGATGGGGTAGGCAGTGAACCTGTTATCAAAACATAGTACTAGTATACCTTCGCCTTGCCTATGAATATATTGAATACATATAATCATTGATCGTCTAGTGTACCAAGAGGTCTGAAGGAACGGATGTTACGCTGACCAAGCGTGGGATGGTGGGCTCTGGCCTCTTCAGACAATGTCGTGCAGAGCTCTAAGGATTGCGTGTCCTCGAGGTGTGTTCAAAAATTTCAAAAATTAATTACTTGATGTAAAGGTGAAGACCCTTATAACAACTAATAAATTTCTGCAGCGCACATATTCTACCAAGAGACGCGCACCAGGATTCGAACCTACGACCAGGACCAGCAAAGCTATATTAGCTGATAATACATTCAATTTCTATAATTGTCTCGTAATAAAAACGTCAAACGTTACCACGCGCCCCACGTACGCGCGCACCGCCGTCCCGCGGCACTCGCGCCGCCGGCATCAGTGAACGTTATTGAAAAACGAACTAATGAAATGCAACATGCACAAACAAGAAAGTGCATTCGATGCAGTTGTGCGACACGTGCACCGCACTAGCGGCGCTGCACTGCATCATGTAATAATAATCGTCGTACGAATGCAATACTGTGCATCGGACGCGATATGTTATTTATATAGTTTTAAGAGAGTGATTAAAATGGAAGAAGCTGTAAGGCTATAGATATTTGTCGATTCTAACTCTCTGCTTACGATGTAAAAGACTTGGCGTGATCTTGTAACAATAATATTGTTATGGTAATATGTGTTTTTAAATACACATGCCAAGTTATTGATTACCGAAGTTTTGCTATGAAGTCTCATTGTGGAATTAGAAATTGTCTATAGTGTTATCATCCTACGATCCAGTTAAAGCAAGAGGTACCGGTCCACGCGTGCGCCGCTCTCACATTTAAACATTCTCAGCATTTTTTTCTTCAAATTTCAAATTAGACTGCACGTTGATCAGGTAGACATAATATTAATCTGCCGTTTTAAATTACTTTTGTGAGGTTATAATTAGCGTGAAACCTATTAAGTATTTAAAATATAAAATTGGATAGTACATTCCAGAAAATGCTGAGAGCAATATGGGGCTCATTTGCGAGGATGACCGCCGTTTTAAGGAAATCGATATTTATTAGTGCTACAATACGTTTAATATTCGATAAGTTATTTTCATTAAACATCGTACTTTGGAACTTAACACTTGGAATATCTCCTCCGAGGCAAAAAAGTAAACATAATGAACTCGTAAAGAAGATCTATTTAAAACCACATCCCCAATCGCAGATTTTGCATTTTTTTAATAAGTATTGTATAATTTATAAAAAGCAAATACAAAAGTTATCAACTCCAACAACAGACTCAGAGACATAGAGATGATTGATGGCACCAGCCACTGTTATATTACTTTATCTAGGGCAAGATCCGTGAAATACACTTGCCACCGAACACTGGTGCTCAAAGTTTACAGAAGTTCGATTGTGGTTAAAAATATTTTTTTTTATTTGTGTAAGTGTGTTTTGCCTATAGATCGGTATAAAATACTATACTCATTTCATCGTTACGGGCTTTCGTAACGTGACTTCATATGCCATTAACAATAGTAATGTTTCCTAAAAATCTATCAGTGGACTTTTGCCCACACAAAATATGTCGCGAGGTTTTATTCAAAACATTTCTACTGAAGAAATAAAAAGAAAAATTGTTTCATAGTTTTTTCAATAGGTAAACTATCTTATGAAGCGGTGTAATACTTTATTAAAACCAATTATCAGTTATTATCATATGAATAAAACATAATTTAACTTTAATTTCAATAACAACAACATTCAATGATCAATTTTATTAATTGAGAAATTAAAGTCATCTACGAATACTCTATAAACGTCGACAACAGCACTATATATCTTAGTGCGTACACATACATCACATCAAAATTTGTAATAATAATAGTGAAATAGTGAAAGCACACTTTGAGGAGCGCTGATCGTCGCGGTGGTACACCGAATTAACACTCGCGCGCACGTCGGGGCTGCCAAGTGCGGTCCGCTGCCGCGCGATATTTACAATATGTTTGATTTAATATTATATGTATTTTGTTTTTCAGGACTATCACACAAATCAGACTATTTGATGAGAGTTATGAATTGAAAAGAAGCATTTCGGATCTGTGGGTTAAATATTTGGTGCGTGGTGCTCGCTGTCTGCCGCAATAGAGACCTGGATGGACCTGGATACAGTGATAGTTATAATATTTTATTGTTTTCAAAAGTTGTACATAGACAATATATACCGCAGAAATACATAATCGATTTTAGTGGTATCCTATGAACATATACCACCTACTCAAATTATTAAGGAAGTCATTAATTTATGTACCATGTATACTTATATACAATCGGTAAATAGCATACAGCATTTGGGTGTTTAAAGTTGTTTCAATACACGAGCATTTAGGACGACTTTAATCAATATAGTCAATTAATTAATATAGGAAAAGAAGGCTGCCAGGACAGTAATTAAGTAGAAATCGTTAATCTCTGTCTAACCCGATAGAAAATATGCATTATAATATGTAAATAACATTTCAGTAGCCAAAATATATTTAGTCTTATGTCCTCTTTATCTATCCTATTTCAGACGAGTAAGAGAGAAAGTGACAAAATATTCGTATACTTACATACTTTTACTCGTATTAAGTGCTTACGAATAAGTACAGTTTTTCAAAATAGTACATAAATAAAGATATTTACGAATCGACGTTCATTTTATGTTCGTGTATATTACAACAATAAAATTTTGAACAACTTCAAATACAAATATTTCCAACCAAACTGTGTCTAACTCGTGTTACAGTAACGAGACATAACAGGACATACATAATTAACACAAATTTAGTTTTATTTCTCAAAAGTAGCGCACATAACACGCGCCGGAAAGCGGGCCCGAGTTGGTGATCCATCGACAACTTCGATACGCGCACGCGCACATGTGGACGAACAGAAATAAATACAACGATGGTGGACGAGTAATTGTGCCACACGCCTCTCCGTGCGTATGGAAAAAAAAATTATATAAATAAACTTTCCTTGAAACATAGATATACTTTTTTTTTAAATTACTCTCCATAAATCCAAAGCTTTGAAGTGCTCGGTCGGCATTGTCGATCAGTTGATTTGACGTTTTAAACTGTAAGGTTATATGTATAATAGTTTTTTTAGTATTTATTTACAACTAATTTATCCCCTTTAAAATGTTTGCTTATTGCTGCGAGGTGACTATTTAAACACTCGTATCTTGATCTAATGTGAATTATGTAATCTACCGGAAATCAACTTCTTATACTTCTAACTTAATCGATAATTCTCTCGATAATAGGGTCGATTTACACTACCTGTCTAGCGATGGACGCGAGGGTAAGTAGGCAGGAGTAGCAATTTCGAAGTTAAGTGGAAGAGTTTAATATCCAACTAGGGCACAACATATGCGTGTGTGAGGGGATGAACATAACTCGCCCCCATAAAATGAGCCTGCGAGGTCGCGCGCCCATGGCTGAGCCTACAGAGGTAGTTCAAGGCGGTCGAAGGTACATTGTGGCGTTTTAGACGGTAAAAGTCCGGCATAACAATTCTGCGTGGTCCCGTGGCGCAGAAAGAAAAAGGCTTTAATATACGAACTGCCTCCAGTAGCCTACTTGGTCGAGGAGTTGAAGCCCCAACTGCCGATTAGCAGGTCCCGGGTCCAAATGCCAAGGAAGATACCTAATATTTGTTGTTTTGTTAATTAGAAATTATATTTTGGTTTTGTGCCCGGTGTATGGCGACAGACTTACCACCTATTCCACGGTGGGGCGTAAACGTAACCGGTGAATCGTGGCTGTACATTCCTCTGCTTACCTCTTCCGTGGTTATAGGCGTGATGTTGCGTTATGTTGTCATTATCATTAGCATTAATATTATATATAGGCTACAATACTGGTAAACGTTCAAAAATATTCTTTTTGACTCTTAATGCTTTATACCATAGAAGTATACTAAATGTACTTCAATAAATTGATTTGCATCTACTTAAAATTCCAAAACATTTCCAATCAAAACGATTGTTCACTTTATTCTTACGTAACTTCACGCCTGTAATCCCCGAAGACGTAGGCAGAGGAATGTAGAATACACTAATATTTTGTAGTGTCCGACCCGGAAATCGAACCCGGGATTGACCGATTGTCAGTCGCACTTGCAACCAACGCGAATTCTTTATTCTTAAGCATACATATTTGTATAGTGTTTGAATACTTGCCTGAAATAACATGCCTTTACAGTGAAAAGGAATTCTGCATAATTTTCTGTATTATGTGTGTAGAAGGGTAATAAATGACGCTTGGCTAATTATTTCTAATTAATTAATTCCTGTACAGTCAGGCAAAAGAGTGTGTGTAGTAGTAGTGTATACCAGTTACATTTACGCGCCACTATGAAGTAGGGGTGAGACTATAGTGATACGGCGGG
Organism: Mysoria ambigua; assembly: GCA_018245875.1. NCBI lineage: Eukaryota > Metazoa > Arthropoda > Insecta > Lepidoptera > Hesperiidae > Mysoria > Mysoria ambigua. Next base: position 9,728 of record DWEI01004610.1, read on the forward strand.
TCGTTTTCAGACTGCCATAAACTACCGGAAATGTAGTCCAATAATACAAGCACCTGTCAGCTTAAATAATACTCAGTTTTTTAATAAAAAAAAAAACATTACTTTATTTAAAAAAACTGTACGTATCTAATTTAATCTGACATATGTTTCTATTGAGTTATCTGTCGCTTAATTGTGTTTTATAATTCCCATTCAGAGATGAGAGCTGTGAACAAAGTCTCGTCCGCGTGAAATGTACGTAAACATCGTGAAACGGGTGAAGAAGATTCTCACGTGCGTCGCATGACAGGAGTTCAAATCACGACCACATGTCCGATCATTATTCATCCCTTTTCTGTGACGCGGAAAAAAATACACGCGCAGCCACGCTCCAATACACTAAATAATCCCTAAATTTCCATTCGGTATCGAAATGACACTTTTTCAGAAAAAAAAATCATAACCCCTTCTTAGACATGTGCGTCGAAAAACGATGGATTTTTTTGTTGTGTTCTGTAACGGGTTCAGTAACCAGATAGGTATTATAAATACAGTTATTTTAGAGTTTTTTTCTGTCGGTTCAGTGGTTTTGTAGTTGCTGCGAGTGAGGTTATAATTAAGAGCCACATGTCAGTGAGTGTAATAGGGATGCAATGGCCGCGAATATCGACATCGGCAATATGTTTTCTTATTACTTTATTTTTTTTGCAGATCTTACTTATCATATTGTAACATTAAATAGTTAGAGAAATGTAATTATTTATATTATCTACAAACTATGGAGAATCAGCTAAATATATATTCAATGCAAAAGTTTTGTATGGCATTTATTAACAATATGTATGTATGTTTTACTGAATGAAAATAAATAAATTCGTATTTAGATATTAGTGACATTATTTTTTACGCCCCCATTTATTAATTCAACGTAACATCACGGTTGTAATCTCCGGAGAGGTAGTCAGAGGATTGTATTACACTTCCACGTTATCACCGATACGCTACTAAAATTGTTACATTTCCATAGTTCTGTTGGTGGAGACCTATTTGTTATTATTAACCTTATTTTTTCAATAATATTTTGTACTTATTTGTTTATTATTATTTATTTTTAAATATCCGTATTCCGTTCATTACATTACGTACACAACCGTACATACTAAATTGTTGAAGACGTTAAATTCGTGGTCAAATTTAAAGTTCTCAGGAAAAACCAAGCAGATTTAAATAATCGAATCAAGAATACTTTATGTTACCTGAGAATTTTCGATAACCAAAACGAATACTCGACGATTTTTATCGACGTCACGGCCCCGTCCCTATTACACTTGCCGCACCATATAAATCAATCCGCCGAGTATCGACGTCCGTACCACGGTTATAATGAAAAAATGTTTTCTTAATAAAGATTTTTTATTTAATAAGCAATTTACCCGCCATGCGCGTTCACTTAATGTTTACACACGAACATTCGGTGCATTAGCTTGTCGTTTGATCGTGTTTAAACATAAACATGAACAATTCCGCTGACATGAAAGGAAATTATAGAATCCTACGTAAAACTACATTGTTTTTCATTCGAAACGTAGTGAAATGCTAACAAAAGCTTCACAATTAACGTTAATTGTACTCAGTACATGAGATGGTCATATTGCGACAGTTTTATAAGCAAACACAAACTAATTTTAAGGAATTAATTTAGTTACAGTTAGCTTGGTTGTACTCTAACATTACTGTCTCTAGTTAAACTTAACTTCACGCCTGTAATCCCCGAAGGGGTAGGCAGAGGAATGCAGAACATTTCCACGTTTCACCGGTTACGTTTACGTCTCAC
>DWEI01004611.1:0-11539 GCA_018245875.1 Mysoria ambigua
ATCGACATGTAACGGGTACACATCCAGACTTCGAACGAGTACTAGAAAATCAAAATTAAATTTTTTTTGTAGTGTTCGACCCGGGAATCGAACCCGAGACCTCCCGATCGGTAGTCGCACTTGCAACCAATACGACCAACGACCTCATTAATATCTTTGTATTAAGTAGATTTAAGACAGTTATCACGTTTGAGTTATAACAAGTGTCCGTGTCATAAGATTTAAAATGCAGTATTTAAAATATATCAGCGTTAAACGGTCATTTGATTCAATTCAATTATTTGAATTAACATGTTACGTATAGAGAACCTCATTATTGGCATCTATTTCATGTGTGCTTTGGCTTCAATTACGCAAATGATTGATTTATTATTATAATTATAAAAGTTTTTAACTTTGACTGCCTCGTTGGCCGTGTTGCTTGCCAGTGCGACTGCCGATCGGCAGGTCCTGGATTCAAACCCCCAGTCGCAAGCCTGAATCTGCAAATGGGCCACAAGTATGGCAATAGATTCACCGCCACTGTGAAACGTAAACGTAACTGGTGAAACATGCGATTGTCTGCCCTCCTTTGCCTCTAACTCTTCAAGTATTGTCGGTCTTGTAACGATTATTACCATCATTTTTAAAGACACAAGATATTCACCACAGACCAATTAAAAACCGGCACTTGAACATTGACATACTTGTCTTTGTTTACTTTGCAAGCAATAATAGGTTATGCCTGATGTATATGAAACTGGATTGGAACGTGGGCGTTCCTCATATTTTAATCATTATACTAGTTCCTACACTACACTATTGTACGGTATATATGGTTTATATAGTTTAAAATGAGCATAACAATGAGAACATTATTCATTATTATTAATAACATACCAACAAACAATTTTATACAATGGAAGTACGCCGATAATATATACAAGGTATTTGTCGCATTAAAATACACAAGAAGTATCTTAATCATTTGTAGGCAATGAAATCATTATTATAAACATCTTTATATTCCACAGAGCTACGCAGTCGATCTTAGTTACCAGGTTACGTATTACGAGGCTATCGAGCATATGAAACCGATGAATGCCCTCAAAATTTGATTTGAAAAATAACAAAATATGTATTACTGGCAATTATTTGTGTTACCTACACACAGCTCACCTACACTATGAATCACAATAATTACACACATTTAAAAGGTGTATATCGCCAGTGTGAAGTTATATACACCGTGAAGTTATATATACCGCCAGAGTCTTTACGGGATAGGCAGAAAACTGACGGTACTAAGCAAATCTTCCCTCAGAAACAAATCCTGCTAGCAAGATAATAATAAATTGAACATATCACACTAACGAATTCCAGTTGCGTGACAGCTAGAAGTGCGTGTCCGGATCCAGACGCACGTGGTCGTGGACGGCGGCGCCGCGCGGCTCGGCGGCGCCGCGCGGCTCGTCCGCGTCCGCGCGGTACACGGCCGTCTCCAGCCACACCGCCACGCGGTCCGCTACCGCCACCATGAAGCGCGCGAGGCGGCCCGGGTGCGCGCGCGACGGCTTCGGCTCACCTGCGCGCCGGGTTGCGCTCACCGATGTAGAAATACAACGCAATACTTTTATACTAATTATCTTACTTTTTTTATATGCATTTATAAATTTAATGATACAAAAAGTGTATATAGTGTTTCGAATTTATTATACCTTTGTAATTTATGATCAAACAAATAACAGTTATTTATATCTAATAATCTCTGTTGACTCTCTGACTTTATTTAAGTATATCTAATAATCTCTATTGCTAATAGTACCTCTTCCAATCAACAAGGGCATAATAGAACTCCATCATCATCATTATCATAAACCTTCTTGTCATTTCACTGGTTGAAGTACATGGTTCTCCTTGCAACTTTCACTGGTTGGAGAACATGGTTCTACTTACAAAATAAGAAGGATGGAGACAGATACATTTCATAGAGAACCTCTGATCACAACGAAGCGATTTGCTAAATCTGAAATTCCTTGCCGGCTTCTATTTCTCCTGATTCGTACAACCTGGAATTGTCTGTGAAAGTGTGTCCTGGAAAGTGAATATACACTTTCTAGGCACGCGTGTCATATTTTAGGCTGCATCTTGCCGTCCACCAGGTCCAGGTGGGATAGCAGTCAAACGCAAGCCTATCCCTAAATAAAAAACTTTAACTAATTGCTCCTTTCTTCAGCCAGTTACACATTTAGTTTCTTATTTCTATCAATATTTCTATTCAAACAATAGAAATATAACAGACATTTAATAATAACCCAATATTTCAGCGACTCTCTCGAGCACGACGTCGGCGATGCTCCTCAGTCTGCTCGAGACCAACATTTCCTTCTGTCCTTTAGCTATGTAATCGCACATACGATACGCCACCTACGAGTGGTGTGAATTGAAATTGAGAATCTTTCAATTATCATAAGTATATTTTTCAACATAAAATAAATCAAATACATATGTATTAATAATTTAAAAACTAGACTTCCTACTTTAAATGACCAAATGTTGAACTAATACCTACATTAAAAGCTTACAAACAGTAGATATCTTAATTCATCGTACTTTTTATGATAGTGGTAAATGATTCTTGATAATAAATAATACTTTTTATAAACTATCGTTCTCCGACTAACGAGGCTATTTATCAGTGACAAAAAGTTGAATTAAATTACATCACAAAAGGATATTATCTCTGATCCATTTCAGACGACTCTACTAAATAAAAGGTAGAAGCGAAAATGTTTTATGGAAATATCTCTATCGATTGCTGGTGTACACATATTTAAACATGTAAATAAAAACTAACATTCTTGAAAAGCACGCGTTAATCTCTTAGCATCATTTTATTCTAGTCAAAAGGCGTTGTTAAGCAGTTATTCCTAGTATCCTAAACATATAAATGTACGCTTCATCATCATCATCAATATCAGCCTCTGGTTATAGATTTCCACTAAGGGTTTTGGCTTATAATGCCTACGCCGGGCAGGTGGGTTGGAGATCGCAGAACACAGCTTCTCAGACTGCCTCCTAACGCTCGTAGGCAGCGAGGGCATTTACATTCCGAAGCAAGACGCACCATACTGCGATCTGCCAGCGCCGAGATTAGTCGCCTCTTACAATACTGTGATATCGCGGCATACAGTCCACGGATTATTTTTATACATGTATCATTTGTACATGTTTTAAATACTACTAGATAGATTGAATCAGCATATATATTCTGTTACTAATTATATAACCTGTGCACTAAAATTAGCAAGCCACTTTTGACGTTGACGCAACTCTCGCGACCTTTCCTCATGCTCCCTGCGGCTCATCATCTGCCCTGGACCGGACCAGCGCTTGGACGATTCACTCAGCGCTTGAAAATATTGTTCTGTTTGTCTGAATAAAATTAGGTTTTATATAAATAATGGTCCTCATCATCAGCTTTTTAGGTCTACTGCTGAACATAGGCGTCTCCTAATCGGCGAGATTTCTCCCGGTCGTGAGCCTTCCGAATGCAGTGGTATCCCGCTGTTTTTTTCGGGTCGTCAGACCATGTAAAAATGGCAGTCACAAGAAAAACCCCGAAATTATGTTCCTTGATCCATATTAATATTGTTTTAGCGTACTTTATAATAACAAGAATAAAATTTATGTAATAGGCTCACCACCTATAACATAGTAGGACGTAAACGTAACCGGTGATTCGTGGGAATGCTCTGCATTCCTCTGCCTACCCCTTCGGGGATTACAAGCGTGAAGTTACGTTTTTTTTTAAATTTATGTAAGTGCAAAGTGAACAGGTAAAAAGATTATAGTAAAAAGATTAGGAAAAGGTAAAAAGATTAGGGATTATAACAGTTAAAATTAATACTCTGGACTGAGAAAGTAATCTTCCTCCAGTGCACTCTTTATTTTGTCTCTCCTCTCGCGCGGTAATATAGCGCATTTTTCGTCCCAAAGCGAGCGCAGCCGGCGCGCCGTCGGCCGGGCCAGCATTTCAACCCTTTCCATGTTACGACGCATTCGTGATGATACTTTTTTCAATTTAGCCTCTCCTATGTGACATATAGAAATGGATTATCGTTTTTTTTTCACCTTCACATCTATATTAGGTACCTGAAGAGGTGAGACTGGGAAGGGTATTTCACTAATCTATACCTCTTTATACTACTCTATTCCACCTGTCATGTATTATCTTGCATATATTATCACTATCACCTTGCATATATTATCTCTAGACTCAAACTACTGCTAGAAATTCTAAGTAGTAGTAGTACTTAATGTAGGTACATGACCCGAAAACCGAACCTAAATTATTTTTTTGGATATTACATTTGTTTTTAATACCTAAAAAAAGTTGTATAAATATTATTGCAAATATAATCATAGCTGGTAATTTTAAATTCGACAGGTGAATTCGAATTTTGAATTATGTATCATCATTATCAGCATATTGTCGTCCCGCGCTGAGCGTCGCATTACACAGCACAGTAAAGCTCGGCCTACACAGCTGCCCAAAAGAAGCCAGGAAATGAAGCTCTGCTTAGCCGGCGCCATGCCACGACCTGTCGACGCCGGGTTTAGTCGCCTCTTATGGCAACCTGTATTCCGACGCGGGGTCGAGGAAGATATTCTTCTTCTGGCCCGTTACGGATTGTTGCTCATCATTAAATTTTAAATACATCATCCAATGTGGATGTTCGACAACCACACGCTGTTTAATATTTATAATAAAACAATAGGAATATCCTACAATCGTCTTGTTACTTACCAGCGTTTGAAGTCTTTAAAATTTTAACATTTTGCTCCGACTTCGATTGCAGGTTAGCTTTTGAACCTTTCCGTTTATCCATTTCCAAAGGAGTTTGTTGAACTCCAGATTTTCCTGACTTAGGTATATTTTTGTTTCTACATAAGTATCAAATACACTTTTTACAATTTATTCGATTCAACCGAACAGAACATTACGTTGGCTATGAACTTTTTATGAACACATGTCAAAAGTTCTTGAAATGACAAAAATGGCGGCAATAGAAAAATATTTGACGGTGTACTTCGTGTTATAAAAACTACTTTGTTAACCTTTTCAAAAGTTGATATTTATCACAACATGTTTCTTTTATGTCAAAGTTAAATTTCTCAAATTTAACAGCATATAACTATTATAATAATTGGTTTTACGGGTTTTACACATGCCTATCAGGAGGTCCCGGGTTCGATTCCTTGAAAGGATACTACTAAAATTATCTATTAGTGGCTCGGAGTCTAGAAGATACGTGACCGGTGTATGAGAATGGGCTCACCGCCTGTTCTATAGTAGGACGTAATCGTAACTAGTGAAACGTGGGAGTGTTCTGCATCCCTTTGCCTACCTCTTGGGCGATTACAGGCGTAAAGTTGTTTTACAGTTGCCATTTTTAGTTTTTGGAATGATAAGAAAACTTTTATATGCCTAGGGAATGTATTCGGACTGTATAAAATATCAATTGTTATTGTGGCTACATTACAAAGAGAATATTGGGATTCTTTTTTGCTACAAACGAGCTACTACAAGCAATAGAACTTCGTTAGCAGCAAATAATTTACTTGTTTGTAGTTTTCGCACGAATATTCGGACCAACTCTCTGGCACATAGTTGAAACGACTGCGTGCGGGCGAGGCGAAGCCACAAAGCGTAAACCGGATTACTTTTTCGTCTATATACCTACTTTATAGTGTCATGTAATATGATAATAATTGTCATCCGTATAGAGACAGATAAATTAAATTCTGGTTAATTTGTTGATTTGTTAACGTGACATATCAGGCTATAAAACAACTTGACATGGAATTGGGAATCACAAAAAATATATAATATGCTGCTTTCTTATGGCATATATTGGATGAAGGAAAGAATGATCGTAACTTGAAGAAATCCTTTCTACCGTAATCTGAGAGAACCAACGCCGCCGGTGTCGTTATAAGGATATAAGAAGCACTCCGCCCTAGTATTCGGGGGCGCCGCCATCAGTCACCATGTCTTTGTTAATAATGAAATTATTATAGGAAATGTTTATTAATAAAAACTGTAAGACCACTTGTTTGTATTACGCGCAAACATTTATCTATTAGATAATAATAATTTGTAAAACTTGTTCATCATGTCATTTGCCTGTTACGCTACAAGCATAGGCCGGAGAGGTTTTGCCCATAATCTCAAACTGGATATGAAGATATTCAATTAATTGAACAACATTCAAAATTAATGAATTGAAGGTCTCTTGCTAAAACTGGGAGGTCTTTAACAGTCAATAGGTTTGGTTTAAAATTCCCTTCAAAATTCAGCGTTTTGTAACTATTCTAATTAGATGCTCTGTTGAAAGAAATGCTAAAATACAGTTATTTTATCATATTATATTAATAAAGAAGCTCCGATAAATTAAGAAAAATTAGGTAAAGTAAAATAAAGAGGTTTTTATTAAGTATTTATTTATTACATTGTTTTTGCCTTATGCAGAGCCAGGATGCGCAATCAGGGTCACCATTGTTAAAGTAATTCAGACTCGTCTCTACTACTCTCTCGTAAGGGATATGCCAACCCCATTCGTGCTTCTGTGCGCATGGGGTAAAATTCAACGGCGTCTAAAATATCGAAAACACAAAATGCACACACGATAATAAAATTAAACGATTCTATCTTATTTCATATTAAGCATTTACACACAGATTCAAAAACCTGTAAATATTTAAAGCACTGATAAGTAAAGAAAATGCCGGGTTTAATGAAATTAATATTAATAATAATAAATTTTTGAATGTCAATAAACAATCGAATATTAAAACTTTTACAGTTTGAAACACCCAAGCGTCCGTCCATACGTTTTGTTGGCCATACACCCCTGACGAAACGCGACGAAGTGGCTTAACTGACTTCTTACAAGGTCAGACATATAAGGGCAAGGCGGTGGCATACAATTCGGTCATTGAGCTGTCCCTTTCATGTTACCTGTAATGCTGGTTTCTTCCTAACTGTGAGCACCATCCACTGATGTTTCCATTGCCACCTTTGAAACAGTAATCTTAAATGTTCATTTTGCAGTAGGAATCGGTGACCTCGCAACAAGTCTCGCGATACTATGTCGGTGTTGATACCGCTGAGAATTGCGGCCGTTATAAAATATGGATCGTCTTGGGACCTGAAACAAGGAACAACTATTTTTGACAAAGCATTATATGTCAAATTAGCTGTGCCCGCGACTTCGTCCGCGTGGAATTTAAATAAAAAGTCATTTAGTTTATGATATAACGTTCTTACAGCCCGCACGATATGCTGCCTTTGTGATATTGATTCGTTGCTGGGAGAAATGCATAGCAACATTACTTTATTTTGTTTAGATTATTTATTGTTAAAATTTTAAAATTAAATAAAATTGTATTAACAATAACAATAATAAAATTTTAATTTTAAATTCTATATAATTTCATGTCGTATTTCATGAAATAAATGTAGCCTAAGTTAAAAAGTCCCGTCAAAATCGGTTCAGCCTTTCCAGAGATTAACGTGAACAAACAGACAAACAGACAGACGAAAATCGTAAAACATGTTATTTTGGTACATGTATTGTGTATACAGCCATATGCAGTTACTAACAAGTGGTTATTTCAATATTACAAACAGACACCATTTATTTGTATCGATTCATAGATACAATTTTTTTTATGAAATATAATATATTCATGAAATATAATAAACTTGTATAGTTTACAAGCAGTCACAATGTGCATGTTTATATATGTATTCAACAGGAAAACAGTCATTATATATGTATATGTTAGTATGCTAAATCCCAGGCTATGAGACACCATCAGTACAACATACCATCAAGCCGTAATAATAATTTTCATAAACAGCAGACAGCTAGTCTTAATATTATGACAGAAATATCGATACATCTTAGGTATTAGTTCAACTGCCTTTTTGGCCAGGGGCTCAATTCCCTAGGACTCAATAGAAATTTTCTAATGACATTTTCTAGTGATGGCTCCGTCTCGACATGTGCCAGGTGAATGGCAATAGGCTCACCACCTATTCAATAGTGGGACACACATGTAAGTGGTGAAACATAGGTGCGTACTACACTGTACTCACTCTTTGTCGTGATATTAAGTTATTTTCGCAATCTATAGAAATGTTTTACAACACATATTAATTACATAATTATGGATGCATGAAAGGAACATTCCGGAATGATGATCATATCAGTTAAGTAAGAACCTATGCCTAGCACACCCTGAACACAGTGGCTACAGAAGATTACATAATGCATAAATATTTACACTCCATTATTGTAAATTTATGTAAATACAAACATAGATTTTTGTATGATTTACATATTAAGTGATGGATACTTACAAATTTTCAGTGAAGAAACTGAAAGTTTTTTTAGATAATTCTTTTAATGTTGGTTCATGCCATTTGTACATATGCTTTCGTCCCAGTAATAGCACCTTTTTATTTTTGTTTTTGAAGTAATCAACAACAAAGTTTAAAATCTCCATTCTTTCTTTAGGTGAAGCCTTACCGAGTGAGTATGCAATGTTTAAACCATCAAGCACCACATCATATGGGCCGGTTCTATTTATAAATGTAGTGAATCTTGCCAGTTCTTCGGGAGACGTTTTTAGGAATAAATCGGACCCGACAATTAACTTGTCTCTGACATTCTGGTGCAGTAATGAAAATTCTTCATCAGACAACTTTATATCATTGAGAAAATTGTTACAGCAAGTACATTTTCCGCTGAAATTTAAATATAAATAAATAAAGGGAAGTAAGCTCAAAATTAAATATAAGTACTTATATTTCTAATAGTAACTAGCTGGAGTCTAGGTTTGTGTCTGTATATGACAATAGGTTCACCAATTATTCCATGATGTAACACAAATAAAAATGGTGTGAGATAAGAATTGACCACTCTCCTCTGCCTTACTGTTCATGGATAAAAGGTATGATATAAAGTTTAACGTTAAATAAATGAATATGTTGAACTTCTGATCCCAAAGTAAGCAGACCTACTATTAAACTACCATACAGCCGGTAAACTACATATATGCATGTAAGTAAAAATATACAAATATATTTTATTTTTATACCCACAAACTCATAACAAGTGATTGTGAATATCACACAATCACTTGTTCTGAATGGACATCAAACCCATGACTCCTAGCTCAACAACTCAACTAGTTACTAACTAAACTAAGAACAGTCACCTCCTTTGGTATAATTATATACCTCCTTTGATATAATTACACACTTACTTTTGTGTACTTTAACAATATGTATTTAATAATATATATTTAATAATATGTATTTAATAATATGTATTTAAGTTAAAAATATTTGATTTTGTAAGTTAAAATTAAATTAAAACATATGCTATGTAACCATAGTATCTGAGATGATCTCTGGAGCAAATCATAATCACCGTCAGCTAGTTCCTGTCTACAGCTGGACGCAGGCCTCTTCAGCAGAACATAGTCAACTCTAGTTCCAGATACTTGACATATTGCCACTAGCACCCACCCATTCTGCACATGCATGAGACATGTTGATTTTAGATTTTTTTTTATAGCTGATACTGTGTCATAGGTCCAACTTTTGGTAGAAGTAATACATAAAAAGTAAAAACAATTAATAAGGAACAAATACATAGTAACTCATGTGTTTACTTCAACATACCTATTTCTTTGAACCGTTGAATAGTTTGCCGCCCAACCTAAATCTTCATATATTTCTTGTATTCTTTTTGCAGTTGCTTCAGTAATTTTAATATAATTCTTAGCTAAATGTGAACAAACCTCATCTAGATGTTTAAGAATACTTTTCTTATCTGTATATTTTCTTAAAATATATTTAAACCATTCATCATATGCATTATCCAGGATAGCTCTGTTGTCATTTAAACTTCTATGTATCATTTTCATTGCTTCTGCTTTTTTGTTATTTTTGAAAAGTGTTGCAATCAGAATGCTGTAAGTAGAATGGCTAGGTGTATTGCTAATTTTGATATCATCTAAAATTTTTAAGCACTTCTTCCATTCATCTATACAACACAGAGCATGTAGGAGTCTCTCTGATGTATAGCAATCTAAAACTCCATACTTATCATAGAGACTTTTGTAAGTGTCCAAAATGAAACATTTCGCTTCCTCAGGCAGCGGGTTTTCTTTTGAAAATTCATAATACAGTTTCAATAAACTGCTAGTAACACCAAGGTTTACTTCACTACCAGACATTTGTAAATATTTAATAAAAGAATGTGCAGAGTCAAATCGCTTCTGTGCGGTAATATATTTTATTATAACTGCATCAATATTCTTTTCCGTAATAGTTCCGTCCTTATTTAAAACATTACTCTTTACTTGCTTCCAATCGTCCACATTCCTTTCTATTGCTGTTTGCAGGTACTGAACTTGCAAATTAGTTCTTGGACCAGTGGGAAAGTTTGTAACATATTTCGAAATCTGTTTGACCCCTGAGAAAGTTTTCAAAATTATTATTTGAATTAATTATAAAAATTTCAATATTGTTATATATTGATGCAAAAACTACCACATATGTAGATCTTTCGATTATTTGTTTTATAACTGGCTTCAGTAAACAGTTTTAAAAAACATATAATACTAACGTGCTTTGAGCAATACGGAAACCCTAGTAAACAAGTAGTAACTTCGGTTCATCACACTCATTTTCAATAAATTTTATGGTTTTATAATTTAAAAACGACAAAGTAATGAACACTTAAATTCGTTTATATTAAAATATTCAATAAATCATCTTAGCCTAATTAAAAAATGCCTAATTTTACTTTTTGTAAAATAAGAGCACATTTTTAATATATAGGTGCTGTACAATATAGATGTTTTTTTTTACAAACACAATAGAATGACTTTAGCAGTTTAACACAGAGTATAGTTACCAAATATCTTCACACTGACAATTTCAAAATCGATTTCTTAAATCATCATTAGCGTCAAGTAATCAATTTCATGACTACACGACCCGATTGATAGAACATACTGACAAAATAGCCTTCATAGATCCTCAAATTAGTTACTATTCGCTTCATCTTGAATTTATTTATATTTGGTATGATGATGGACTATGTAAAAAAATATTTCAAAATTATCTTGAGTTCTTGTATTATTCTATAGTATTGTAGAATTGTATTTATGAAACAACGTTAAAGTAAAATATAGAGTTCTTAGAATGTCGGATCCTTGGATAAAGTGTAAAGTGAGGTAGCTAACAAAAAAATATTTATTTCAATGACCCTCACTTCTGATTTGGTTTGGGTATTTCAAATTGTTTAATACTGACAATTTGCTTGTAATACATTCATTGCTTACATTATTTTTCAAAATAATAAGTGACGAGTAAAAATGCATAACTCGTTCCGAATCTTTTAATCAACTTTAAAGCAAACGGCAAACGTAGTGTAGGACGCCCTCCGGCTAGGTGGAGCGACGATATACGCAA
>DWEI01004612.1:0-11537 GCA_018245875.1 Mysoria ambigua
CTTATGAAAAATATATATAGATTAAATTTTTATGATCAAGTGGTAAATGGGGGGTCCACTTGACGTGATCTTGCTCAGATGTTAAAGGAAATTTGCTTTTTCGGTTATTTAAATCGATTTAAATCTTGCTTATTTCTCTCTACATAATTATGTACTACGTAATGGGAGTTCTATTAGCATACCTAGAGCTATGTATACGACAATAATGTATCATGTTCATTTTGTTAAGGATGGCCCGGAACATCCGAAGAGAGATTATGCCTAAACGATTATTATTAATCGATAATACCATTAATTGTGCGTTTATTTAAAATAAATTTGATAAAGCTTGAATTTCATAACAATGGCTAGCGGGGTAAAACGAAATGTACATACATTTCGCCCCACGTCTTCTAGTGGTGAAATTATTAGTTAATGTTAAAATACTATTAACGTTATTATTATTATTATTATGTATCACGCTAAATCCCTTACCGCGTCGGGTGCCCTCACTCAAGCACGCTACGAACCGTCCCAACGCACGCACACAGATAAACAATGTATTTATAACATCCACGTGAGCATAACAACAAACGTGCGAATACAATATTTCGTGTGCACTCACAGAAATTCCCGACGTCCGCATTAAACACCATCCTGCGCCGCCGGCCGGCGTTGTTGGGGCTCTCCATGCAACTCCCTCGTTCCCGAACCGTACCGTGTTAATCCGCGCGTGGGGTAGGTGGATATTTTTATTATTCCCGGAAACAATTGGCACGAAACGGTGGGTCCGTTTAGGTGTATTCCTATTGAATGGTCATAGTTTTGGGGTCCCGCTGTACACAATGAACCGTTTATATTCGTTGCACGTGGGAACGTTTATTGTGGTAATATTCTCGAAGATTTTAAATGCCTTACTCATAATATGATAACGGTAATGGATTTTTTTAATGATTGCATACTTAACTTCCGGTAGAATGTCATCTGAAAAATGACGGTCGGCATAAAATGGTGTATGCTTGACTAGAAATAGCCTACTTCGTAAATCTAGATGTTAGCAAAAAGTGCCTTCATTCGAAATCTTTAGCAGGAACGAGTTGGGGATAGGTACGGTTCGGTAGTATAACCTCTTATAATAATATCTTTATCATTTTAAACGTCAGAGACGTACTTCGATTTCAACTTCAGAATTCCAGAGAATGCAGAAACCCCAGCATATAATTGATTATGAGTGGGAGTGTTCTGTATTCTTCTGCCTGCCTCACCTGGGATTACGGGCGTGAAATTACTTTTTTTATATTCAATAATCTAAACTCGCCTATATGTCATTACATTATGACAAAAATCGAAACAACAACAACAACAACAAAATAATTGTGAAAATAAAACAGAATAAAAAAAATCCATCAAATATACGATCAATCATGTTCATGAAACTTTCATTCGCCGCCAGGTGGCGTTTAAACACGGCAATATTTATATCACGTCGTCACGACTTAGCCCTTTGTCTTAACCTCAGATATAAACTAGCAGGCGATTATCGTATGCGCAATGTACCTTTTACGTAATAAACATTTAATATCCAATAATTATACGACATACGAAACATAAGTCAAATGAAATCTTATAAGATGTCTTACATAACTATATCACAATTTAACATTTATATATTTACATAATTATATACATACTTTCTTCGGGGCATTGATTGCCTAGAGCTTTGAAATTCAACCATTCAGCCGAGGAGTCCGGATTCAAAACCTAGCGCGCAACTCTTTACAAAATGTACATTTAAAGGTTAAATATCACTTGCTATAAAGTTCAAACATCGTAGGGGCACCTGCACACCTCAAAATTCTCAAAAATAACTCGCACATGGTCAGCGTGACAGGATTATGGGCTGCATTCCAATAGCGCAACTATAAAAAAGGATTGAAAAAAAATATTTCTTTCGTAATTGTACGCACAGGGTGGGCTTTAAATTGCACAAGCGAGGATACTGGAAAATATTTCAATATAAAAACCATTAAACTACTGTTCATGTGCATTTTAATGTTTCTGTGTAGATAAGTAAATATAAAAACGACTAATCTTCTAAATATAGAGTTAGTTTTATTAAGACGTATAACTCAAAACGTAGACGGTATAATTTAGCCACCTCTATATAATTCCATGCAATGTAAAAAGATAAATTAATTTCCTGCGAAGTCGTCGACATGGTTCAGACTTTGACATTGGATATTCAGGGAAACAAGTTTATATATCTGTAATTGTCGTGCGACAAGTGCTTTACGGGGCGGAGGCTCCGCCGCCGCCATATTTTTGCGTCAACAGCGCATTTATATGATAATGCAGGCGTCGGATGGCGGCATTCGAAACTGATCCGCACAAAACTTCCCGGGGATGAGTTCCGAAAAATTCCGAACTCGTAAATCTAATTTCGCCCACCTCCGGTCCAGAGCGATATTTGCTCGCAATTCCGTTTCCTCCCTTGTTTGAGAACCGCTGCCTGCGCGTCCGACCGAGAACGGGCAAGCTAAAAGATATTAATACACAGATATCAAGTTCTAACAAGACCGAATAAGTTTATTGTTCTCTGCAATATATTATTAAATGTAATGTTTATTGACCCTTGTTATAATACAATTTAGACTTAAATCTTGTTAATGAAGTTTATTTCACATATTTTTGTACCTATCTCCACTGTATTGGAAAATGAATTTGTATTTTAGGAAAATCCCACGATGGCACCATAAACCTCTATTCTTATACACTCAAAATAACTCTCATGGTAAGTTATTGGAAGTTTTTATAACAAAGAACCGTTGTTTCACGCTCTATGTAATGCACGAACGAATGAATAAACCAAGGAAGATATTGTTATTCGATATTCATATTTGCCGTATGATGAGTTACTGGCGACACTACGTGGCTCATCGTTCGCGAAGGTGTCCATTCGGTTGCTACACTGTGCGATTCGCTCGTAGCTCGGTCTGCGATCAAACCGGCGCCCGTGGCAGATATGAGCGAGACGTTACAGCGGGCGGTAATACTTACGTCACATAACGCCGCTCGACACTGCGTCTCGGCGCTCGCGTTTTTATACGCGATAAGCGTTCCTTTACTCACCTGAAACGAGGGACGTACATTTCAATGAGTAAAGTGTTTTCGTACTTAAATAAAAATAAATGAAATAAAGAAAGACGTATGTACACATATAGCGACTGATTTTTTTGGGGTTTAATTTCGGTCTTCGACTTCTGAGGTGCCAAATATATATATAAAATTATATCCGCTTTTAACATTACAATGTCACTTGCTGTAACAGCGTAGACTTCGTGAGTAAAGCTAGGACATATAAGAATAATCCACAGTGTTGTATAAGACGTGTGAAGTTTACTAATCGCCGGAGTTGGGGACTTTAGCCTTAAAATTTACCTCAAGTTTAATGTCTGGTAGGGGAATGATGAAGGAGTGGATAATTAGTTTTGTATCGTCATTTGGACTTTATATAATCAAAATCATAATGACTTTATATACATTCAAAAAAATTATGTTTACCGAAAAATAGTACGAACTTCATTCCACATTTCATTCCAAAATATCGTCCTGGCTTTTGGTCATATTGTTAGTAAAATGTGTTTTTAGTTCAATGTGTAATTTTTTTTACTACGCAACTTTTTTTTTAAAGTAAATTTATAATAGTTATAAATATACATGGTATATATTATTTACATTTATCATTATCGTTATGTCACCGAAAACAAAAGAACGAATACAATAGACCTCTTGACTGTTTCTTATTCTCGAGGGCTGTTAACGCGTGCGGAGCACTAGTCTTATTAGATTCATTTCATTTATTTCTACCTATTCTCTTATCTTACATAAGAAACGTATATTTAATAATAAAAAATATGTATAATTATAATAAAGAACACTAATTTTAGCGATTAAGAATACGTATATTAACAACAATAATACAAATATTATAATTACATAACTATACGCATGTAATTCACTGATTTATGATGTGTAAGTTTAAAATTATTTTAAATATATGTAACTTAATTATTATGATAAATGCAACTTTTACCAATCACTGCTGTTCAACGTAAACGTAACAGATTCACGAAAAACAAGCCCTGATTATAAGTTGCACAGTTAAAATTTTACCTATCGAGACATTCTGTTCAATTTATGCTTCTCTGACGTTACGAGTATGCACATCCCCGGGGAAATATGGTTTCTGATATTATTACGATACTTGGATCCAACAGACGCTTAAGGATTGTTGTTACGAGTACAATACATTGTACATTATCCATAACGTCGTAGGCGCAAATCTCCGGAACTCTTGTACCGTATCTCTGCACAATTCTAATGACAAATTCATAAGACACTCGGAAAACTAAAAACACCTTTCTTGAGACAGTAGGTCACATATAGGTTGATGGGTAAATCAGTAATGTCCGAGATTAATCTGCTCATATAAAAAGAATTACATATGTAAAGGATGGATGTCGAAAAATGGATGATGGAGATGCTGGATGGATCTATAAGGAGGTATATGTATTGGACATTCGATGCTCTCTGCCTAAACCGTAGTGCATATAATAGGGAATATTGTAATAATGGTACAACTATGTAACTTCCGCAAATTTACAATGGACAAATAAAGTTGATAAAAGTGCACTAGAATATGACGAAAGCAGGGACAGATTGACAGACAGTCAACATCATCCTTACATCTACCTTATTCGTGAAAGGGTTGGTAAATTGAACCAAAAAAAAACCAGAAAAAAATATCATCCTGAGTAAAAACAGCGTTGTCTATCGAGCAAGAGGGCCACGATAAATTACATTAAAACCTAAATTAATTAAATCAGAAAGCGAACGCGCCAGCGAAACCTTTCGGAGAGATTTAATAAAAAATCATAAATTACGACCGCAACCTCGTAAAATTATTTTTGTGTTAATTAATGAATGATTTAATGACTCATCTCTGTATGATTAGTATTTAAGATTCGACTTTATGTCTAAACTTCGAATGGCCCTCAAGCGTTAATAGAGTAATTAAGTTTTTTTATCATTTTGTCACATGAATAACTTTAACTTGATGAATCACGCAGCACTAGTAAAAGCCCGGTAGTCATTACCTTGGAGAGTCCTACGTTTTATTTATATATGTATAAGCATCTTAGACAGTTTGAGCGTTCAAGTACTTAGCCGTTCCATATAACATTTGAGGGCAAATATTTTGTTTGCGACTATAGAATTACTTAATGAAATACTAAACCTTAAGATCACGCCTGTAATCGCCGCAGAGGTAAGCAGAGGAGTGTAGTAAGACAGTTCAGACAAATTTTATACAAAGATTCCTCACATTCCAAGCTACATATCGTTCTCCATAAAGCATTACGATTATGGTAAAACGTGAGAATATGATATGACGAGGAAGAAAAAGGAATTTTTAGGTAAAGCTATTGTCAATCAATTAATTTTACAAGTATCCTTCAAGCTTCTCGACATTTGGTTACATTAGATTGACAAATGTAATTATTTCATAAAAGAGTAATTGATATCGGATTCCGTAAAATATTTATTTTTTATTTATTCACGGACTGAACATCAATCTATGGTAGCTTTGTGAACTTTGTGTCATCAATAAAATTAAAAGCGAACCCGTTACGGGAGCGTACGCATATTAAACTGTACAAAACTGATCTATAACGGTATGTTGACTGAGTTATAATAAAAAAGGGTCAGTGCACACTGGAGGTTTATTTTATTGAACGTTGCTAATATTAAGCGCATGGTTGTTTTTAATTACAATCGTCCGTAACATTATATTGAATGTATTTTTATGACGAAACTTGAAGAGAGATAGAAAAATTGTATTGATTTTGAATTGAATGTAAAGGCGGACAAAAGATATTAACTAATTTAAGCTTAAATAGCTTTTATTACGCTAGTTTAATAAGCTTAAATTAAGCTAAGTTATTTAATTTAAATTAATTAATTTATACATAAAATATACAAGAAATAAATTATATTTCATCTCCCAATTTATTAGTTTATTTTGACTGGCCCGTTGGTGTAGAGGCTAGTAAACCTGACCGTTGCGCCGGGGGTCGTGGGTTCGATTCTCACCCAGAATAAATATTTGTGTGAAGAGCACAAGTATTTGTTCTGTGTATTGGTGTAAAAAGATATCTATTTAAGTACATATTTCTATGTATATTAGTCAAAGTCAAAGTCAAAGTCAAAAATCATTTATTTATATAGGATTTGCAATCACATATAAACGTCACATATAAATATTATGCAGGTTATCAGCCGTCTGGTTACCATACCACAAGCTCTCTTGACGCTTACTTTGAAGATGTCCCAAGATATTTATTTATTTATTAGTTATTAAAACAGTATGTTTGTAACACTTATTCTTCTTCTTCGTCGAATCGATGGTTAAACGTGAGTGATCAGCCATCGTGGTGAAAGCATTAGTCGCTATGTCCAGGGTGCGCCGCGCAGTGTACATATGCTCGTAGATGATCAGACAAAGTCGCCGCTCGCGGAGGCTCCTGTCATGCACCCCGTAACATTCAGTAATGGATATATATGTTACAAACTACATTTTCGACTAATACCCTTTAATATTAAACCTAACAACATAACTTCACGCCTGTAATCACCGAAGAGGTGGCAGAGCAATGCAGAACACTCCCACGTTTCACTAGTTACCTTAACGTCCTACTATGGAATAGGTGTCGAGTCTATTGCCATGCATCGGGCACATTGCATATTTTAATATTAAATATATATGCAACTTTATTAAACTCATATAAAATCTGTATACAAATAATACATTAAAAAGAAAATATAAACCGAAAAAACAAAGACTTACCAACTTCTACCAAAATGCTTTAATAAATGGATGTACTCCCGTTAAGATCAATGGATTGGACCCACCATAAAACTTGACAAACGAGACGGTTATTGAGGACGACGAGTTGGCTACTAATCGATCTTTTATTATTGCTTTGTTCCCATGTAACGCTTATATAATCCGTTCGGTTGTGGTGTAATTCAAATAATATACGGAATCAAATAATTCTTGCCACAAAATTTTATCACGGAGACGTTAATTATGAATATTTTATTTTAAGCTAAATGTTTATATTACATGTTTATGTTGAAGTCTGAACTAGGGGCCAATCACATAAGAGAAACAAATTTTGAGTGATTGTAATTGAAGAATTAAAACGGAAATGTATGATATTCAATACAGCTGTGTATTATACAAATCTGTATTGATTTTCAAACGGAAGTGGCATTCTATCATGAATACATAATAAAATTTAAAAGCGAAGAAGAAACATGAAAATAAAAAACGAATCGAAAATTTATATTGAAAGCAAACGATACGATTGCGATTGTTTTTAGCGAAAACGAGATTCAGTATATTCATGTAAACAGCTACGATGCATCTCTACGCCGTAGAGCACCTACGCTTTGCGTAGCATTACTAACGTGATTGAAATTTTCCTATCCGTAGAGCTCATGAATCATTGATACTGGCTTCGAATACAGCCACCAGTTGAATACGCTTGTAAGCGCTACCTTTTGTGCCTTTTATGCAATAAAAGTACTGAAAAGATGAGCGGCATAATATCCTAACTATGTATTACGTTTAAGTTGCGAACTCTACCTGATAAAATCTTTTTATTACGGAACACAATGGGTGAAAAATCTTTAAGTATTACTTAAAATTTAAGCTGCGTTGTTGTGCTATTTCAAAAGATAATATTGGACGATCATGTGATAAACAGAGTGTAACAAACGCCAACTATTTGTATCCTGACAGATCTGTCGCGCTTTTATTATTTATCACTGTCTTCATACTTGCGTGCCGGATCGGACTTATTTCCCCGATCAGCCAGTATCATTTAAACTTAAAATATTTGTTCATCTAAATGTTTATGTAAAATAACAACCATATTTCTAACCAACAATGAGATCAGTTGTATTTTAATGGGTGATTAATCAATCACACATAAGGCACATCCTAACATTCACTTAACTTGATTCGTGCACAAAGACGCAAAATGCTGACACCAGTTGATACGACTTACGGGCATTACCTTTGCTTTACATGAGCCTTTTCCTTTGAATCCAAGCGTCGTATTCCATATTCCGGTTCTTATTTCAAATGACATATATAAGTGAAACGTACTACATATAATGGGAATATATAAACTTTATGAAAAGAAGGATTTAAATATATATTTTTTAATTTGATGAGAGTAGTTACGAATGTACAAGGGTCGCAAGCGCTGACTTATAACTTATTGATATTCCCTCGATAGAGTAGCGGTTGATATACCACTTTTCATAACAAAAATGACTGTTGTTTTGATAATAGCTGTAACAATGATAACAAACTTAAGCATCAGTTTGACGGTCGTTGGTCGAGTTGTAAGCGTGACTGCTGATGGAGGGGGCCAGGGGTGCGGTGGGTGCGACCCCCGTGGTTGTATTATGGAGTTTTTTAATTTAGAATTCTCAGTAGCTCGAACTCTGGATTACGATAATGAGCACGATAATAAGTTTACATCAAACTTATTTTTCATTGGAGTACAAATCTGACCAATAATGATCAGGGAAAAATTATACGTTAAATGTATATTTATTATAATTTCCAATTAATTTGTTCAAAAATTTACAGTGATTAATTAATATATGAATCTCTCGCAACGAGGGGTGCGGTTGTTACAAAATGATATTTCAATAATAATTTCGAAGTTCTGAAATTCTAAAAGTATTTTACACTCATATACATATATTTTATACACAAAAAGAAACAGTTGTCTGATTGTATAAAGCTCACAAAAGGAAATATAACTGCTATTATCAATAGAGATATGTATAAAAGTACATACATACATGCATACATACATACATGTATGTCAAAATCTCTCTGAAACCAAACAAATTATGCTTTTGTATGAACATAATTACGGTTTTAATGGTACAATTTTAATATCAATTCGAAACCGTAGCTGAGGGGTGTCGAGCGAGTTACAAATGTGGGAGAATTAAATAATCCATGTGACATAATTTTCAAAATGTTTCATACGTGGCGTCACGCGAACTTTGTCGACGGTCGGCGTGTGATAAGGTGAGCGAGCCGGGTGAGAAAAATGGGGGCTGCGGCTTACGTCGGATCGCGCGAGGCCTGCCGTGTTTATAATATATCATATATATATGTATATCGTTTATTTTATAATATACCATATATGTTGGGTGTTTTCAAATTACACCATTTTAATATAAATTAGCAGTCTTTCATACGTTTTAGCATTCCTGTTTCAACGACAGGACGGCCACTGATATGGTTATGTTTTTCATGCTCAAGGTATATTGCAAAATATTAATATGAGGCAGGTATGCAGGGCAAAGAAGGATACCGAAGTGAGTTCTAAGCATAGTCATGCACAAGTTTCCAATTCACATTGATTCAATGTGCGATATCGTAGTTTACGTATGTTTCTATGGATTAAATATTTACTCGTAGATAAAATTGAGTAACGATTGTTCATTAAATATTATTTACACAATTGTTAATAATGCCTAGTAAATTGAAATAACATTTTAATTTATGCAATTTGTTAAATATACACTTTTGTCATTTATTATTATTACCGTGGCCTAAATTGATACTATCAGTATTTTAAGTCAAGAGATGCTAAATATCTTCTTTTTCACTTACGTCTTAATATAAAAAAATACGAAAAGTTTTCAATTTTCCATCATCATTAAGCGAATATAAATAACGTCACCTATCTACGCATATGGACAACTCTTATTCATCTTATCCTTACACCTCTTTATGGGCTCTCGTGTGAAATTTATTTACGCTCGCAGCTGACAAAATTGAGGTTTGTTAACGCTGACGGGGCGAGATTACGGGAATTTTTGACAAATAATTTCATGTCTCGTAATAAATTCGGGCGCTTTTGAAGTATTCCGCCGCGTGTCGCGTGAAATTCACGTTATGGACAAATATTTTTTAACAGAAAAAAACACGCAGGAGACAGCAAGAGTATGAATTTGTACTGGGCTTGACGTTTTTATATATTTATTTAATTGTCCAATGTTATAATTAAATATAAACGTGAATTGAATTGATTATATGTATTTATGTGTTTTTGTGTGTGTGTGCATTAAAAGCATACGTATTACGAATCCAAGTTATAACTGAGAAACTGACTCACAAAACTTAACGGAAACAAAATAGGTTATAATTATATTCACCTAGTGGCATGGTTAGGAACGGTGAAGGCTAAATCAGATGTTTTGGGTTTGACACTCACGTATAACAATGATTATCTGACGATCAACAGAACTCATTCCTTTCGGATGTAAAATTATTTATACACAAAAATTACTTAGTTTCAAACAAGCCTTTGCTCGTCTCAGGTATGCCATCCGCCAACTTCCCTAGTCATTGATCGTTTTTATGTTTAAAAAACGAACGATCCTCAATGCGGACTCGCCGCGGTAAGGGTATGTATGCGGTAATTTATATTTCCGGTTATTGCCACACAAAAGGGCACAGCCTTCACCTTTCAACGTGTTACAAGCCAACGCGTTCGATAAATCCATCAGAGTGAGCCTTCAATGCGGGGGAAATCATAACAGCACACCGGAACGACACAAAGGGCTTGTCAAGAACATTGAATGTTGCGAATAATTGACTGCGCGCAGGTTACGCACAATTCTTTGGGGGAGGCCTTTTTTGTTGTCATTTTGAATGTATCTGTGAGCTCGTGTTCCGGTATAATTAACTTTTGAATTGAACTATAGAAATAAATATTCGTTTTGTTTTTGTTTACAAACATTTTGACATTTTTTATAATTAATCTTTATGATTTGCTCACACATTTGAGCAAATGAAGGATAACCGTTGAAGTAGATTCGTTCTGGAGTGGAGTGGAGACCACGCCTCGACAAACGTTGCATAGCGTGGCCTCCAGCTAGGTGGAGTGACGATATATGCAAAGTGACTTGAGGCGGATGGACACTAAGAGGTGAAAATCTAGCTCGTTTTTGGAGAGGCCTATGTTCAGCAGTCGACATGAACAGGTTAATCATGACGATGATAAATAATGGAACAAGAACGAATGGAATACATTTTTTTCTAGGAGGTGCTGAATTTGAAATGTTGAAATAAATATGTATAATTAAGATGAACATTGGTTTTATATGCTACGATTGACCAGAAAGAAAGTTACGTTTTATTAGTATATATTTAAAATTACTGTTTTTACGACTATATGTATGACATTATAGCAATAAGCTCAATCCTTATTGAATGGTAGACGTAGGATTTAACAGGTAGATTTTGGGAGTGTGTTACAGTTCTTTCCCTATCCCGTTACAGAAAACAGGCGTGAAGATGAAAAGAAACATGTGTATAATAACGTAACTTCACGCCTGTAATCCCCGAAGGGGTAGGCAGAGGAACGCAGAACATTCCCGCGATTCACCGGTCACGT